>CM035786.1:13831494-13914873 GCA_020466265.1 Siphamia tubifer
ATGAAAAAGACAGAACATACTGACGAGAATGGTTTTAATTCTTATATTACTCATGAAAAACTCACTGTTAAACCTTTTAATTGACAGATAGATTAATTTATTTGAGTGTTATTTTTGTATGACATAACTAGTCAAATAAGATTAATTGCACTTCTAAAGACAGACAGACAGAGATAGATAGATAGATAGATAGATAGATAGATAGATAGATAGATAGATAGATAGATAGATAGATAGATAGATAGATAGATAGATAGATAGATAGATAGATAGATAGATAGATAGATAGATAGATAGATAGATAGATAGATAGATAGATAGATAGATAGATAGATAGATAGAATGTTCTTTTATTGTAAAAATAATAATAAAATAAGGGTGGCAATTCCAAAATATGTTTTATATATATTGAAGTTTTCTTCAGTGAATTATCACAACTCATATTTTGACTTAATCATCTGTATTTTGTGTTTCTTCAGATTAAAGTTGCGGGGGGGGGGGGGGTCAGAAATTGGGAAAACTGAAGAAAAAGTTACTTTATCCGCAATAACTAAAATAAATTAAATAAATCCACTGTCATAGATCCAACTCCCTGGGTTTGACTGGTGAATCTATATGATTATGTAATATAAATGTAAGAAGTATAAAGTACAGATATTTATATAAATGTAAGGAGTATAAAGTACAGATATTTATATAAATGTAAGGAGTACAAAGTACAGATATTTTAGAACAAATGTAAGGAGGAAAAATCTAAAGTTTCCAGAAAACCAAAGTACAGATAGATACCTAAAAATCTACTTAAGTACAGTAACAAAGTACTTTTACTAAGTTGTTTCCCACCTCTGAAGATGACAGTGTTTCCATGGTAACTACAGAGCCTCTGAAGATCCTAACATGGTCATATCTGATGATGATGAAAAGATTTTAAAGAATCTATTTTACACCAATTATTTATATGCATTGATAGGATTAAACCGTTTAGATCAGTTGATGGTTTAGATTAAAGGTAAACGTTTAAGGGTCTTTAAGGGTTAAAGGTGGACATTTAAGGGACCTTAAGGGCCTTTAAATTGAGATTTAGCTCAAGCTATGAACTCTATATGTTTGACTGCACTGTGTCTGAGAAAGAAAGAAAGAAAGAAAGAAAGAGAGAAAGAAAGAAAGAAAGAAAGAAAGAAAGAAAGAAAGAAAGAAAGAAAGAAAGAAAGAAAGAAAGAAAGAAAGAAAGAAAGAAAGAAAGAAAGAAAGAAAGAAAGAAAGAAAAAGAAAGGGATGATTTACTTTAAGAGCAGTTGTCAATGATTTGTTTTTGTTACAGAGAACTTGTATGGAAATGTATATGTTGAATTTCATGATTTACCATTGTTGCTGTTGTTTCTCTGTTGTAAAATATTTTTCCAAATAAATAAAATAATTAAAAAAAAATAAATAATAAACCCATTGAATTAATGCATTTTCATGTACATCCATAAAAATACAATCAAAATACAATAAAGTTTCCATAACAGAGAAAAGAGCAGGAAAACTCAAATTCTTACCTTATAAAAGGTCAAAGGTCAATAGTTAACCCACAGCTGTTTGGGCTGCGTTTCCCACGAGGTCACGTGAGTTTGGGCTTCCATCATATGAACGCTGCTGTTTAGGTCACATGGTCAATGTGTCACATGCTGTAGGAAGTTTAGGTTTATGACACTGACACACATGGCACAGATGTGTCAAACATCTCAAACATTTACTATTCAATAGTTAAACCAGTGGTTCCTGACCTTTTGTTACCTCCTGACCCCATTTTCATATTACTACATTCTGTCCAGCCCAGATATTTTTGTGTTTTTGCTGTTTGCTGATGTTTTTGCTAAAATTAATTCATTTCAGATCATGTAACAATTTTTGATAGTGATAAACTGATATTTCTGTTTTTTTTTCATCATGTTGCTTTGGCTGATTAGTTATTTTTTCCCTGCTGTGAATTTACTGACAAGTTAAGACAGACAGACAGACAGACAGACAGACAGACAGACAGACAGACAGATAGATAGATAGATAGATAGATAGATAGATAGATAGATAGATAGATAGATAGATAGATAGATAGATAGATAGATAGATAGATAGATAGATAGATAGATAGATAGATAGATAGATAGATAGATAGATAGTCTTTTATTGTAATAAATAATGGTGGCAATTCCAAAATATGTTTTATATATATTTAACTTTTCTTTAGTGAATTATCACAATTTATTTTTTTTTACATTGATGTATTTTGTGTTTCTTCAGATTAAAGTTGGGGGGGGGGGGGTAATCAGAAATTGGGAAAACTGAAGAAAAAGTGACTTTTTCCGCAATATCTAAACTAAATGTGTCCATCCAGTGTCATTGATCCAACTCCTGGGTTTGACTGGTGAATCAGACAGACAGACAGACACACACACACACACACACACACACAGTGATTACAATAATCTCTCCCAACCAATGTTGAGCGAGATTAAAGAACCAAAAAACAATACCCCTCTGTGCCTTTGGGGGCAGGGTAACAGTATTTCTGTGTTTAATGTTTGGGGTTGGCAAAAATTATTGATATTAAAATGTGGTCATGAGCTAAAGACATTTGGGAACGACTGATCTGACAAACTTTAATCATCTTTATCTTTAACCACAGTGTTTTTGGTTTGATATAAGGAACACAGACTGACAAAAATGTGCTGAGTTTGTTCCTTCATTGCAATAATATTTGCAAAGGTTTAATTTCTGGAAACTGGCAGTTTTTTAGTGGTGAAGTTTGGTTTGTGTGTTTTCGTGAATCATCCTTTGGGTTTGTGAAATCATTTACAGTTGAATATGTCACAAGCAGCAGCATCACATAAAACAAGGAAATATAATAATATAAATGAGTTGAAGCGTATCTGAAAAACCATGGTTGAGTTAAAGATTAGCTCTTTGTGTGGAAGGTTTATGTTGTAAGTTGATTATGTGACTGCAACAGAATTGGGCACCACTAAGGCATCATGGGTAAATCCTAAAATAAGCTCAGACACAGCAGCTCCAAGATAATATTAATTCTTTAGATAATTCGAGAAGTTCTCTATTTCAGGTGTTTTAATATTGTGGGATAGTAAGCCTCCCCTAAAATAATTCAAAAGCAGCCGCGCCCCCCAACAACACATTTTATATATAATAAGAATTATTTTTATTTTTATGTATTATTTCTTAAACATATTTTTTTTAAAACATTTTACACATCTTTATCTTCATTTCTATATGAGAACAGGTACCAGAGAACATAGATACCAGGACTGAAAGGCACCAGGGAACGTAGGTAACAGAAACATAGCTACCAGTGAACATAGGCACCAGGGAAAACAGTTACCAGCGAACATAGGTACCAGGGAAAACAGTTACCAGCGAACATAGGTACCAGGAAAAATAAGTACCAGGGAACATGAGTAACAGCGAACAGAGGTAAAGAATGAGGAGAAACATACATACCAGGGAACATATATACCTGGGTACATAGGTGTAGAAGAAGCATAGCTACTACTAAACATAGGTACCAGGCAACATAAGTACTAGGAAATGTAATTACCAGGGTACCATAGATACCAGGGAATATAGGAACAGGAAACATGGGTTCCAGCGAACATAAGTAAAGAATGGGGAACATAGGTAGAGAAGAATCATACATACAAGGGAACATATATATCTAGGAAGACAGGCATAGAAAAAAAACAGAATTACCAGGGAACATGAGTACCTGGGAACATAAGTATAGAGGAAACGTAGGTACCTTGAAATATACTAGGTATAGAAGAAACATAGATACCAAGGAACATGAGTACCTGGGAACATAGTTATCTGGGAACATAGGTACCTGGGAACATAGGTACCTGAGAACATAGGTACCTGAGAACATAGGTACCAGGGAACATGGGTATCTGGGAACATAGGTACCAGGGAACATAGGTACCTAAGAACATAGGTATCTGGGAACATAGGTATCTGAGAACATAGGTACCTGAGAACATAGGTACCAGGGAACATGGGTATCTGGGAACATAGGTACCAGGGAACATAGGTACCTGAGAACATAGGTATCTGGGAACATAGGTACCTAAGAACATAGGTATCTGGGAACATAGGTACCAGGGAACATAGGTACCTGAGAACATAGGTATCTGGGAACATAGGTACCTAAGAACATAGGTATCTGGGAACATAGGTACCTGAGAACATGGGTCCTGGGAACATACTGCAGTTTCTTGTTGGACATTAATCGTTAGTTTCTTTGAACTAAATCTTTCAGGTCAGTTATTTTGGTGTTAAAGCGTTCCTTGCTTCACTCGACCTGTTCAAACCACCGCTCTAGCAGGTTGATGAACTCCAGATTTGCTTTATTTACATCGGTTTGTCTGCCAACATTTTATCAGCTTCGCCTGCATCTCCAGGTCAAGGCTGTGTTATTGCTTCAACAAGGATTGTTTTTGTGGAGGTTTGTGATCAGCGTGGCTTGAAGGAAAGGACGAGCGATTTTCTGCAAAAACAGAGAGAAGAACTAGCGCTGATGTTAGCGGTTAGCGCTGCCAGTGTAAACAGGTGGAAGTAGGCCAGTAAACGCAGACACACAGCCTGGATTCAGCAGGTGAGGTGAAGGTTTATGTTTAAGCCACCAAACTGTTAAATCTGCACTCACATGCTGCTGCAACATTTCACACTCTGATGGTGTTCTTGGAAGAAGCTGATTTATTCATAGAGTCAAAGAGATGGTGAACATTCTCCTGCAGTTTCACTGAATGAACATGTTTGGAATAAGGTTTTATATGGATATGAAAGAAGTACTGTTAGAAATAAAACAATATCAAAAACAGATTTATGGATGTTGTTGGAATGTGTTTTTGATTTAGTCTATGTTGTATTTTTTCACATTATCAGTTTTCATTTATAGAAACAACTCAATTAGTAGTAGTAATTACCCCCTTGTTATTTTCAGGAAAGGTGTGAGGTTGTCCAGAATAGATCCCATTAAATTTTGGTGACTGTAGGTCAAAGGTCAAAGGTGAAGGTCACCAAAAATATATTTTACAATGATAAGAGATAGGGAATGTTCTTTTCATTCCTGTATACTCAGTTTCGCATATAGCTTCTTTGTGGCTTCTTTTTGTTGTCACTATTGATGTGCATTGACATCAGAATCTTGAAGGACAAAGACTTTAGGTCAAAGGTCAAGATTCAAAGGTCACAATAAAGATCAAGATCACATTTTGGATATAACATTTGAACTATTCATCTTTCAGATTTCCACTGAGCACAAAAATGCTGGTCTTTCAGTTCTGCATCTTGTGTGTATAGTTTTTGACCAATTGTTGACCCAAGAGGTCAAAGGTTATTGGGTCAATACCTAAAAAACTCAAATGAACTATAATGGAACAATCAGTGGAGATAAAGACTGAGTTACTATTGTTCACAGAAAGGAAACCTGGCATAGACTTCAAAACGGTGTCATGACCTTTGACCTTGAGTGACCTTAAAAGATCCAAATCAAGGTCACATGACTTTAAATGGTCATACCTCCACAAAGAGTGGTGATAAGTACTCAATTACTATTGTTGTAAGATAGGAAAATACATGTAGGCTCCAAAATGACATCATGACCTTTAATCTTGAAAGGTCAAACACATAGCTTCACGTTTTGAGAGGGAAATGACCATTGTGAATTAAGGCTGAGGCTGAAATATAACTGGAACATTGTCAGAATAAACTCAGGACTTATTCTGTGTGTGTGTGTGTGTGTGTTTATGTGTGTGTGTGTGTGTGTGTGAGTGTGTGTGTGTGTTTTCTTAGGCGACAAAAGCAAAGTGGTGGAGTTGTACTTTCCAGTCAACAAATGTCAAAGTGGGAGCAGTATTGAGAGCGAGCTGGAGGCTGTATGGCTGAGGACTTGGCGGTGTAGTCTGCGCTGTGGGTGGTGCTGAAGTCTGGAGCAGTCACTGGAAACCTGACGTTGGTCTTGTTTGACACAGAAGGAGAGAGAGAGAGAAAAAAAGTGTGTGTGGAGTTCAAGAGGTGGATCCAACCTTCTGCAACATTCAGGCCTTTGAACGATCTCATCATGCAATCACTGGCTTTTCCATTCACCCTCAAACTCTGCAAATGTTATTTTTATTTATTTAACCTTTATTTAGGCAGGAAATATCCCAGTAGCCCTGTTTACATGATAGTTTTTATTCCTGTTTATAGATAATTATAGACAATGTTAGATTATGTATAGTGTGTTTGCTGTTGTATTTCATTTTTATTCTTTTTTTTAATGCCTGTCTGTCTTTTCAAGTGTAATTAATCTTCTTTGACTAATTATACTGTTATACTATAATAGCATTTAACCTTTTAACCCCTGATGTGTCAGTGATGACGCGTTCAGAAAGGATGGTTTAGTTTCAATATTCAGAAAAAAAAAACTTTTTTTAATGTGATTTTACTGAGTTTTATTCATGGATCTGATATATGGAAATAAACAGGTGTCAAAAAGCAACTGATTTAGAAAAAAAGAGCCAAAACTAAAACTGCTGGAACCCAATTACAATATTATTTATTTATTTATACTTCATTTTAGTTTATTTTAACCAAGTTAAATTATTATTTTGTAAATATTTATTAGCTAATTTTGTTCCTTATTTATAATAATAATAATAATAATAATAATAATAATAATAATAATAATAATAATAATAATAATAATAATAATAATAATAATAATAATAATAATAATAATAATAATAATAATAATAATAATAATAATAATAATAATAATAATAATAATAATAATAATAATAATAATAATAATAATGGATTAGATTTATATAGCGCTTTTCAAGGCACCCAAAGCGCTTCACATTAGTGTTCCATTATTCATTCACTCTCACATGCTCCCTCTGGTGGTAATAAACTACATATGTAGTCACAGTTGCCCTGGGGCAGACTGACAGAAGCGTGGCAGCCATTTCGCGCCTTCGGCCCCTCTGACCACCACCAAACATTCATACTCATTCATACACCAGTGTGAGTGACACTGGAGGCAAGGAGGGTGAAGTGTCTTGCCCAAGGACACAACAGACTGACTAGGACAGAGCGGGAATCGAACCACCAACCCTTTGGTTAATGGACGACCTGCTCTACCAACGGAGCCATAACTGTTTAGTTTTATATTTCTACATTTAACATTGCATTTTATTATTTTTCTTCACTTTTGTGCCATTTGTGTCTTATTTTGCTAATGTTACTTATTATTTTCTTGGTTTATTATACATTTTTGGCTGTTATTGTCCATTTTGTTACTTATTGTATTATTTTTTGACTGGAAAAAAATAATCTCCTCTATCAAAATGAGTACAAATAGTTCCTTCAGTGTTATTGAGTACATTCTAATGGTTTGTTTTGACACTGTATTGTTGTGAATGTTCTCCTGGGTTCTCTCACCATCTGCCGTGGTGGAGGAGGCGACCTTGTGCTGGTCTTCAGGGGGATGAAGTCGACCTGACTGATGCTGAGTCTGGGTCCCTGGTCTGCACAAACACAGCTCAGACTTTACAAGTATTCTTTACACGTGTTCTCCACCCTGTGGAACCTGTGGAATCTGATCAAGTGTATTTTTCTCATTTCTAGTCCAAATATCTCATCACGCTTAAAATCCGACAGAATCACCTAAAGAAGAACTTTTCAGTCAGATATAAGAATTGGTTTGTAGACAATAGATCTGGAAAATCTGATTTGAAGATCACTTTCACTTGTTTGATTGGTAAATTTTTTTGGCTTGAATTAAGCAATGGAACAAATAAAAATAACAGATCTTGGTCAGATTTATTCAATCAGATTTTCCAGATCCGTTCTTACATCTAACTGAAAAGTTAAAAATCTTGAATTTAGTATAAATAAATAAATAAACAAACAAACAAACAAATAAATAAATCTGGAAGTCAGCACAAAAAGGAATTATGCAAAGAAATTTGGAATAAAAAATGGAACTAAATTTTTTTAAAAATCTTGAATTAAGCAAAAATATTGAATGAAGAAAAAATTTGTAAGCAAAAAATAAATTAAGAAAAGACAATCTTGAATTTAGCAAAAAGAAATAAATCATGAATCATGAAAAAAACATCTTGAAATGAGGAAAACAAATCTTGAATTAAGCAAAAAAAATTAATCTGCCAATGTATTGAGTGAAAATGATCTTGGTCAGATTTCATCAATCAGATTTTCCAGAAAACAGTTCTTATGTCTGATAAAAAAATATGAAAATGAAAAAAAAATTTATAAAATAAACATCTTAAAATATATCTGTAGGTGATTCTGTCTGATTTTAAGTATAATCACATATTTGGACTAGAAATGAGACAAACACACATGGTCAGATGTAGATGTTTGCAGTGTGACCTCAGAAACCCTCACCTGGTCCGGTCAGGATAGCGCTGGGCCGCTGGGGGGCAGGGCCTGGGGGGGAAGGGCCTGGTTTCTTGTGGAAGTGTTGGCTAGATGTGGTGACATAACTAACGTCAGATGGATGTGGACGAGCTGAGCTGAACTGAACGTGACTCTTCGTCCTGAAACCTGTTGTGTCAAGACCAGGACACTGTGGGAGAGTCCACTAAGAGGAGAGAGGACAACCACAAGACTTTATTAACCCCTTAACACCTGAATTTAAGTATAACTATACCAAAAAGTCAATGCTAAATTAAGTGGAGACCATTCATTTGACTGTACTGCCCTACAGTACAGAGTAAAAAGGCAGTAACTGCACAGACAAAAATGACCTTAAAGTTCTCTTGTTGTTCAGCCCCAGTAGTTGTAGGTAGATTATTGGACATGAGTCAGTATTGTTACTGCATATTACCTAGTTCTGCAAAAAACACAATGTGCCTTATATATGAATTAATTCTGGTAGTGCTTAGTGACTGGGAATTTTGGCTTTTTATCATAATTTTGGCTTTTTGTGTCATAATTTTGACTGTTTATCTCATAATTTTGACATTTTATCTTATAATTTCAACTTTTTATCTCATAATTTTGGCTTTTTATCTCATAATTTTTACATTTTATCTCATAATTTCAACTTTTTATCTGATAATTGTGGCTTTTTTTTATCTCATAATATTGGCTTTTCATCACATGATTTAGGCTTTTTATCTCATCATTTTTACTTGTTATCTCATGATTTAGACTTTGCTTTATGCGTCTTATAATCCAGTGCACCTTATAGTGCGGAAAATACAGTAATTACATAATCTATTTCAGTCTAATACAGTGATTCACTGTTGGGGCAGGGTCCTAGATGGACATTGGTAAGAACACAGTAATGGTCTTTACTGCCTTTTTACTTTGCTTTACTGGTACTTTCTGCTGTTATTGTACAAACACTCACCAATTTTCTCCAAATCAACAGACATTTGAGATGAGATATTTTATTACATGACAAAGAATGATTTAACTGTTGCAAAAAACACAATAACTCATTTTCACCAAAAAATGCAGTTACTGCCTTTTTGCTTTGTGGAACAGTATAGCACATACAATTATATTTTTGTCCTGTTTTTGGGACTAGGTTCATATCTAACTTACTGATGGGGTAGATGTTCATAAAAACTCAGTTTAGTCTTTTGCAGCTCTCTAACACATATAGTGAAGGCTCCTGTGTCTTACTTTAGGGTAACAGATCCTGTTGGTTGTGTTTGACATCCACCCAGTACCAGCCTGTGGATCCGTCTCTCCCAGGGCTAAAGAGCTGGAGTTTGGGTTCTTCTTCACCAGAACAACCGGACCTTAGGAAAAATAAATCAAACAGAATCATCCAGGCAGTAAAACAAAGACAGATCCGCATGAAGATTAGAACATGGATGAGTGAAACTGAGAATTGAACTGGAGGGACCAATGAAGAGAGAGAGCAGCAACTGGAAGAAAATGAAGGAGACCAACACTGTCATAGTTTGACTATGAATGTTTGTTTTGTTAGTTTTTTGTGCGTCTTCCTGTTCTTTCTGTCATTGTTAGTGTCTGGGCTTTTATTTTGTCATGTTGGTTCATGTTCACTCTGTCCCGTTTTGCTTCCTGTCACCGGTGTTTTGATATGCCCCTTTCATTTAGCCTCGATGTGTTTCACATGGTGTCTGGTGTATAAATATATGGTTCTGCCCGGGGTAGGACGTGAGTTTGTTGTTGCCTTCATGCACCAAATAATCGTTTGTCTTGTGTCTTGGATTCCCTCGTGTATGACCTGTTTCTGGATATTTGGGTTCTCCGTCTGTTGTCTGCCTCTCGTCTGTTGTGTCGCATCTTCTGACCTCCCGGTAGTGGACCCTGTTTCTGCCTCTGGCTTCAAGCTCATCAATTGGATCTCTCTGGCTTCACTGATCCTGGTTCTGACCCTCTATCTGGATTGCTCTGTTTATGCTCTCCTGGTTTTGACCCTGTTCCATGTCCCAACATTTCCTCTGTCCTGCTCCATAGTTGCTGTTAGCAGCACAGCCCAGCTGATTGGCCCACATACAGCAACGCACTACATTTCACCTGTTAATACTTTCAATAAACTGGTCTTTAAGTCTACCTCTGTCTCGGAGTCTGCATTTGGATCCCTCAGTGTTCTGAAGACCGTGTCAAACACAGAAACAGCCTCCATACACACGTAGAGTTACAACCCCCCCCCCTACACACACACACACACACACACACACACTTACGGATATTTTAAATGGCTGTAACTCCAAAAACAGTGGTGATAAATACTCTGTTGTAGGAAACTACATGTAAGCTCCAAAATGGCATTATGACCTTTGACCTTAAAAGGTCAAACCTATAATCTCAGGTTTTGAGCTAAAACATTTGTCAGGGGGCAGGGTTTGTTGTTGTGCCTGGCACCACCTGCTTTTCCGAAGAAATTTCAGTTTGTACATGAATGTGCAAGTTATTGATATTTTTTAGAATGTAATTGTAACCCCCCCCCCCAACACACACACACACACACAGAAACAGTAGTTATTTATCAGTTATTATGCTTATAATTTTACTCACTTGAGATCAAATCAGACTGTATGTGGCCCCTGCAATAAAATGAGTTGGACACCCCTGATGTCAAAGTCTTCTTGGATCACATCATGTTCAAACACACTCACCTGTTTTGTGATGACTGTAGGATTCTCTGGATATGGACGACCATGAGTCTTTGGAGGAATGTCCAAGGTGAACGTTGGACACTAAACTCAAGTTTGGATTCAGTTTTAGCTCCTCAGCTGACCTGTAGGAAAAGAAGGAGAAGCAAAACGATGATGTTTCTTCCAGTTGTGGGATACAGTGAGCACCTTTTAGGCTATGTCTACACGGCAACATGTTTGTGCCGGGTAAAAAAAAATATGGCGTTCACACTTGGAATGGAACAGTAAAATATCACGTAAAATATTATAATGAAACAAAAAGACAGTCCCACCAGATACACCAGAACAAAGAAGAAGTGTCTGCTGCTTGTTTTAACATGAGTAGATTTACCTTGAATAACATCAGTAACCTTAGCAGTGACTGCAGCTCTGCTCCTACCACTACTCTGGTGTCCACCATGATGGTCGCTGTCTTGTTTAAGACTGAATGATTCATATGAACCTGCTATTTTGCTATGGTCATGTGTTTGTGACATATGTGCAAGGCATAAACAAATCCGTTTTACTCGTCCAGAAGATAACGACAACGTTGCCAGGTTTTTCCACTCTGTAACCCGTTCTCTTGGGGTACCCAAAACACCAGTGCCATGTGGACGTACGGCTGAAATTATTAAAAACTTTATTGGAATCACTCAACAATGTTGCCGTCTGGACTAGGCCTTAGAGCTGAACTGGTGACCTCTCTGTGTTTGGTTGTAAACTGATATGTGAGAAGAGTTGGAGTAGTGACGTGGAAAAGCTGTGAACCTGCAGACAGCTGGTTGCCTGAATGATGCCATGTGGGTCGTCTCTCGCTCTGCGCTCTGTCGTTGATCGCCCATGACCACCATGGAGCAGTGCTGAACAAAAACACCATCAGAACAGTCACAGTCGTACATATACTTGTGGTTTTTCTATATATCAAAGGGCGTCGAACATGTAAAACTTGGGTTCATGAGGTGCTTTATAATCTCAAGTTTTTTTAAATTATTATTATAGTTTTATTTTATTTATATATATAAACACATGGATTTTTTTCAATTATGTAGTTTTGCATTCCATGCTATGCCTCACCCTCAGGGCTCTTTCTAGCTTTATGGGAGCCCTAAGCAGGATTCTATTTGGGGGTCTTTAGTTTGTCAAATTATGATGAAGAGATTCCTAAACCTTTAGATGTTCTACTACAATGACACAATCTACTAGACTTCATAAGAAAAACAGACTACAGTTCAAATTAAACATCTTAAACTGAGTTGCTGAGGCAAATAAAAAAAAACCCCAACCTATAATACAAGGAAAACAACAATCCTCTATAAATAAATAAAAGAGTTTTTGAACAATAAAAAATATTGACTTTAAATAAGAAGCTACAACACCCACTGACATAACTTCTTTCCGATGCCATACTGTCACTAACAGAAATGCTAGGCTGGACCCGCTACGACATTAACTGTGCAACAGTGCAATTCAATCATTATAAGAGAATAATGCCACAAAAACAGCTAATTATTGCAGTTTATTTTTTAGATTATGCATGGCTTTTTAAAAAGTATATAACAGATGTAATAAACTCATGAGATTTTTTTTAAATAAAGGCCAAAACCAGACCATTAAAAGGTCCAATGAGACCCATGGGTTACCTTTTTCACAGGCTCAGTGCGTTGGCTTGAAGCTCCACAGAAGATATCATTGTAATGGGAGACAAAATTACATGCATTTCCATCCCCTCTTATTGTTGGAAAGTCAGAATCTACAAAGAAAAAAAATCTGAATGAAACGTTGACAGAGATTCCCTTTTTATATGTACGCTATCAGGAAATGCTGTGTACAGAGAGGGTTTCTGAACAATTTTGGAGATTATACACCCAAAGACCAGCTTCACATAGATCTACATGTCTCAACTTGTTAAACACATAGTTGTCTATCTTAAGTAAAATTAATTTTCTGTTGCTTAAGAACCCCACTGGCTAGGAACGTTTACAAAAAATATCCCAACCCCTCTGCAATAGCTGCTCTATATATCCATCCATCCATCCGTCTGTCCATCCGTCTATCTGTCTGTCTGTCTATCTTTAGAGGTGCAATTAATCTTATTTGACTAGTTATACTGTCATACTATAATAACACATCTATCAACATAAAAATATATGTGTATATACAGAGAAAACATATTGTGTCAATATATTACAATATAATTAAAAATACATAAGGAATATGTAGCTTTCCATATATTGAGACATATATGAAAATACATGTATTCGTAGGTTAATACATACACACACACACACACACACACACACACACATATATATATATATATATATATATATATATATATATATATATATATATATATATATATATATATATATATATATATATATATATATATAGTTCGTGAAGTGAATTACTAAATATTTAGTATATATTTACAATATATGTGTAAAGAAATTAATTTTCTTTAAAACTATCTGTAAAAATATAGGGCAGCTTTTATCTTCAGTGAAATATCTGTTTTATATTTGCCAATATATGATCAAATCACATATTGCAGTATATTGGATAATTTATAATAAGGCAATAATTGTAATTTCTCTCAGTGCACGTAGGTTTTGACTGACCGTGTCTCATGGTGTCTTGTCTAACAGTAGAGCCATGCTGGTGGGTGGTGTAGGATGTCCTCTGGGTGCTTTCTGGAAACTTCTCCATGTGCTGCCTGTTCCCCAGGGAGGATGTGGGTGGGGAAGCTTTGGTCAGAGGCTGAAGAGGCTTGTGTTGGAAGTGAAACTGGTTGGTGGTGCAGAAGGTCACCTGTCCAGGATCCGTCTGCATCTGGAAGTTGGTGATGAATTTCCTCAGTGTTTGGATGTGGTTGATGTGAAGCGGAGGAGGAGGAGCCTGGAAGGACATCAGTGTCTCTGTGTGATACTCTGGAATGTGCTTCAGGTCCTTGAGGCACACCTGAGTCTGGGTCTGTGTGGGGACACCAGCACCTTCTGGCTTCTTTACAGAGTAGGGCTTGAAGTGGTCCTGGAAACAGGTTGAAAAAGCATTTGGATGGTTGTCTAGAAACGGTATGTGGCTGGAGGAGAGGCGCTCTCTGCAGGTCGTGTGGGCTGGTGTCAGTGTTCTCACCACCTGAGCCATAATGTCTTCTCCACGTTTGTTGAGGCACAATCAGATCAGCTGGTCCTCATGTACAGAAGTGGCTGAAAAATGCTACAATGCGTCTCCATGGAAACCTGTGTCCTGTGGAACTTGATGATGTTGATACTGTTGCTGCTCCTGCTGAGACACAAATGCATGTCAAGGTGTCCAGTTACCACAGCAAATGCAATGAATAATCAAACAAGACACTTCATTTCCACCCTATACCTAAGTTTTATTTATTATGTAATTAATTTTTATGTCTCCATTTGATATCATCTGCACAATAACTGAAATATTTCTGAATTAAAAAAGCATTATTTTATTTATATATTTATTTAAGTAGGACAATGCACATTAATGAACACATTTTTACATTTCATTTCAGTAAACATGTAAATATGAGTTAGTGTCAGTGCTGATTTCCATCTGCAGTCCGATTACATGAGTAAATAACAGTGATCCATTCAGAATAAAGCATTACAGTGGAATAAATCAAGTGCATTTCAAGACAATACATTACAAAGCAATGCAGAATAACATTTGTGCCTATATATCAAGGCCTAAATGAGTATAAAACCTAAATAAATATTATATAAAATAAATAAATTACGTAAAAAGCAACACATTAAAATAAATTTCATTTCAGTCCAAAACAGTATTTGTGCCCACATGTCAAATACAACCAAGTTTAAAACGTTCATCTGTTCCTTTAAAGTGCTAATGGTCACATGTTTAGAGTTGTATCTATTTATTTTGGGCTTCTCTCTCACTGCCATGTTCATGATGTCCATGTTCTTTGATGGTTTTTGTATGAATGGGAAAAACCACAATATAGGTTTAAAAAACAAGACAGCTCAACTGATCTGTTTTATTCAACAGTAGGGAAAAATAAAAACACACTCTTCACACCAAAGCCAGCCTCTGTAACAAAAATCAATACTTTTCCTGTTTTTATTATCTGTAAAAAAAATAAATATAAAAGAGCAGCCCAAATAAATAAATATATATATAAAGGTTGACTTCTGTGTCAATTGTGGGATCCATAAAGTACTTCTATTCTATTTTATTCTATTCTATTGTTTGAAGGTTGTCTTTATTTACTTTTGAGAGACTTATACATAATTTAGCATATTTGATTAATTTACCTACTTGTTGTATTTGCATTTGAAGAAATTGTATATTTATACATCAGGGCAATTGTCAAAAATACACACATATATAAACAATATGTAAAACTGATCACAGATGTACTAAAATCTGCACTGCAGTAATCAATTTATAGAATATAATTTTGCAATTTGTATTTAAGCCCAGATGCATAGCTCACAAGAAAGTCACATAATGCTTTGTTCATCATCATGGTGACGTGACTAAAACTAAATTCCTTCGTTAAAACAGCAGGTGTCAGCCAAGAGACAATTATGTGATTGAACACATACATTGTGATCATAATCTAACAAAGGCATTCAAGAAAGTGGAGAATGACCTGTATCGGTAAATAAAAAACAAACTAAATGTTTTCATTTTCAGTGCTATTTAACTGAATCAAAGTGGACCTTGCTGACCACCATTCCACAACTATTATTATTTTTTAAATACATTTTATTTCCATGTTATGACGAGTCGGAAGTGACGTACTTGAACAGCTTCTTCTTCCGGCCTCTTTTCGTTGAGGCTCAGCTAGCGGCCGGGTGGGTACACGTTGTGTCCAGAATATACTTAACCGTTTTATAGCCAGACTGGCCTATTACATGTTTTCAAATCCACGCAATGACTTTTTATGTCGGGTTTATTTATATATTAGCCATTTTTGCTGGTCCCGTGGCGTAAGAAACTGCTAATTGTGACACAAGTCCACGCTAATAGTGTACATGTGGTGAGGCCCCTCACCGCTTCCACTGCGGTGCTAACATTAGCTAACACTAACTGTAGACACAAGACTGTAAATACAGGTAACAAATAAACTAATCGTCAATTTAATGACATCTTAGCGCCAATTGTGTGTGTTCCGTTTCCAGTATGTCAGTTTAATTATTTGTAATTTTTGTATGCTGTCAGTTACCGTATAGTTAGCGGGCTAACGAGCTATCCGGGGCTAAATATGGTGTTCTTCCTCGACAGCCTGCAAACATGCAGATCTTCGTGAAGACGTTGACAGGGAAAACCATCACCCTCGAGGTTGAGCCCAGCGATACTATTGAAAATGTCAAGGCAAAGATCCAGGACAAGGAAGGTAAACTGAAATACTCATCTCTGAAGGAGTCTTGATAACCGGTTAGCAATGGAAGCTCAAAGTGTAAAAAGTTCGCAAACACCCTCTATCATCCAGTGATAAAATACTGACAAAAGTTGATAGCAGAGCATTAACGTTAACCGCTCTTTCAATGGGAAACGATCTGTTGTTTAAAGAAGTATTGCGATATATACTGTGAACTTTGGCAAGTCTGACTTTGTATGTCTAACACTTAGCTTTGAAAACTTGACTATTTTCTCTACACTGAAATCAGCATTGTGCATCTATATAATTGTAGGTACAGTTTTGGGAAAATGTTATCACATGGGAAATTTTTCACTTATAAAGCATACAAAGACTAATATATTTGAGATTCTAAAGTATTTTTTCGGTTTAGGTTGAAGAACATGTAATACACAGTCAGTCATACTACATGTAGCTGTAAAGCTTGTTCCATCTAACAATTCAGTGAAATCTTATCATTAGGGGAGCGGTCAAATTAATTATAACAGGGCATAATTACGTCTCAAAACGTAAAAACGTCTCAAACCCTAAAATTAAGTTTAAATTTGTTTTCTTTTTTTTCAGGAATTCCCCCTGATCAGCAGCGTCTGATCTTCGCTGGCAAGCAGCTGGAGGATGGACGTACACTGTCAGACTACAACATCCAGAAAGGTAACAAGTCACCCAGCAGAAGGCATTACAAACTCAATCTGATTTAGGATGTATTTAGTTAACTTAAAACTGGATTCTTTCTGAAATCATACATGTCAGTGCTATCAAACACAAATATTTCTGTTTCTTCATGATACTGTGCTTAACTTCCCAAACTGTGAAATCATCTTTGTATTTAGATATTGTGATAATCTTAGGCATGGATGACATTCTTGATGTGCTTTATATGCATGTTATTGAACTTGAGATCAATACATTTTCATTTTCCTCTAGAATCCACACTGCATCTGGTTCTGCGTCTGCGTGGTGGCATCATCGAGCCTTCACTTAGGCAGCTGGCCCAGAAATACAACTGCGACAAAATGATTTGCCGCAAGTAAGTCCGATCCTAAATGCTACTAACAATCTCATTATTGTATTGTAGGGAAGGTGATTTTACTGACTTGAGAAACTTTAGTATTATTAAAAGGCTAATAATGATGCTGATAATTTGGATCTTAATATATAGATTTTTTTTAAATTCAGATTCAAATCAAATCACTTGTCCACAGAAATGTAAGACTAACCTGTTAAATGTCCTAATTTAAATTCTATTAATTGTATTTAATGTCCTATTCTATCTTGTTTTTCAGATGCTATGCTCGTCTGCACCCCCGTGCTGTCAACTGCCGCAAGAAGAAGTGTGGACATACCAACAACCTTCGCCCCAAGAAGAAGCTGAAGTAAATGTTTTGATGGAGTTCAGCACACGGTGCATCTTTGTGTTAAAATAAATTTAAGAAAATTGAACTTGCTTGACTTGTCTTATTCAGGGTGGGAAACAATTTGTAAGTTTGCGGTCATGACTGAGACGGGGAACAGGTAATCGATATACTGTATATACAGCTAATCAGTGGAATTTGACTTATCTGGAGGGGAAGCCGTGGAGAAAAAACTGACATTTGGAAATCTGATTTTAATGAGCATAAAAGCAGACTTCTTTTTCAAATTGTTCCTCCAGTGTATGCATTCACAGAGAAGTGCAATATAAAACTAATCCATTATTAATTAAATTTTACATGTAATTCACGATGCACATTGACATTTGACTGAGTTTGTTAGCCTTTGAATACACAATACCTATTCTGTTCCAGTAAACGATGTGACAGCCTGAAAGAACAATAAAAAATCATTACATGTTTTTGAGCAAAAAAAGCAAACTTTAAATTAGTGGGGCTGTCAAAAGATTAAAATATGTATTCAGATTAATCACAGAGCTGTTTAGGTTTAATTTATAAGTAAAAGGTTTTGACTTTGTAAAAACAAAAAAAATTGTACTCAGATTTTCCATAAAATACAATAAGAAACAAAAGCAACGAAAAATCAAAAATACACAAAAACTTCTAAAATACAGGAAAAATGTTGATAAATATGAAAAATGTGTATATTATATGCAATTAACATGTTTATTCAACACTTAAAATTGACACTGAATTGCATTAAAAATATTTTCAGATTATGTAACAATGGATTATTTTGACCGCCCTAAAAATGATGAAAGGTCAGATTTTCTTGGGACCCCTGTACACATACAGAATAAACAAAAAGAAGCTGACACTGACTTTGCATGACTGACTTTTAATGTTAAACAGTTCTTTACAAATATAAGGAACTCATCCAAACACAAGTTTAACCCTTTCAGTTTCTCTTGTGACACTCAACTCCAGTCTGGAACTGAGCGTCAAACATCTGTTTCATCATCACTCAGAGCGTCGCTGAATCCTTCCTGATCTAACAGAAGCATACTGAGGTATTCAGAGTCGTACTAACAGATCACATGACATCGACAAAGTGTTTAGAAAGAAATGTTACTCTGGTCATCTAAAAGTTCATACAGAGAATGTGTGTATTTTCCAGTTGCTGTGGCTTGAGAGCGTCTTTGGTTCGACCTTCTCTTCTACTTTAACTGATCTTTTACAAAAACCTTATTCCAGTGTCTGTGGTTTTAGTTTTACACTGTCAAATATCTAACTGATCAAGTGTATTCATCTCATTTCTAGTCCAAATATCTCATCACACTTAAAATCAGACAGAATCACCTAAAGAAGAACTTTTCAGTCAGATATAAGAACTAATTTATAGACAATAGATCTGGAAAATGTTAAAAACAAGCCTTTCCGATATTTTGCTTAGGTTTTTTATTTTTATGTTTAATTCACAATTTATTTCTTTGTTTTATTCAAGATTTATTTCTTCACTTTATCCATGATTTTTGTTGTATATTTGTGGAATATTTATTTTCCCCATAATTAATTACTTTTGTGTTATTGGCTTAATTTAAGTTTGGTTTTTTTTTTTTTTTGCTGAATTCAAGATCTACTTATTTTTGCTTTATTCAAGATTTTTTTTGTTTAATTCAAGCAAATAAAATATCGAACAAGAGAAAATTATATTTCTTGAAATCATATTTCCTATATTTATTGTCTAAATCAGTTCTTACATCTGACTGAAATCTTCCTCTTTAGGTGATTCTGTCTGATTTTAAGTGTGATGAGATATTTGGACTAGAAATGAGAAACATACTTGGTCAGATTCGGACGTTTTACAGTGTGACCTTAATTAATTCCACTTTTGCACAAAGCCCCTGTTCTATTGTGTAACAGTGGACCACAGGTTTGGTCAAACATCAGAAATGTGGAGCTGCTTCTGAAGAGACACTGCCTCCATTTACCTCCAGTCTGAAAAAGTCCAGTCTGATGAGTTAACATGAAGAAAAACCAAACACTACTGTTCAAACCATCAGACTCTAAGGAGCTTAAACCTACTAATGATCTGTATTAATAATAAACAGGCATCTAGAAACCTTATTGCTAATTCAGTGATGCATATAGCAGCCGAAGCCAGGACTAAAAGACAGTAAGAACTGATCAAAATCCTAAAATATCGCAACATTAACCACTTTTTGACTAATTTCAAACTCTTAAAATAGCAAAAATTGAACTAATAGAAGGTAAACGTTTAACTCTAGCTTAATCTAATGATGCAAATGCATTGTTTTTGAATCACCTTTTGACACGTTATTATGCTTCTGGCTGTAAAAGTATAAATCTGAACAATGTATTTGTCTCATTTTTAGTGCAAATATCTCATCACACTTTAAATCAGACAGAATCACCTACAGAGGAACTTTACAGTTAGATATAAGAACTGATTTATAGACAATAGATCTGGAAAATCTGATTAAAGAAATAAGACCAATATCATTTTCACTTGTTCCATTGGCAGAATCATTTAATTCTTTTTATTTAATTTTATTTTTTGCTTGAATTGAGCAGAAAAAAATGTTGATTTAAGATAAAATATGTATTGAAATAAAATCTGGAATATCTATCTTGAATTAAGCTAAAAAAAAAGTGAAATTATGCAAAAAAGGGAATCTTGAATTCAGTCAAATAAATAAATACATCTTGAATTAAGCAAAAATTTATCTTGATGATAAAATTATCTTGGTCAGATTTCTTCGATCACATTTTCCAGATCTATTGTCTATAAATCAGTTCTTATATCTGACTGAAAAGTTCCTCTTTAGTTGATTCTGTCTTATTTTAAGTGTGATGAGATATTTGGACTAAAAATTATAAAAATACACTTGGTCAGATTTAGATTTTATTAAAGCATATGATCATCAGACATGAAGAACTGCACTTGTACCTATTTAAGTGACTTGTGAAGAAATCAATAAGTGATCAGGGGCTGAGAAGCAAAGATCCATAGATAATGAAGTCCACACACACAGCAGAACAACCCAGCACCAAAACCACACACACACACACACACACACACACACACTAGTTTCCTTGTCTCATGAGGACCAAGTTTTTAATAATCACTTGAAAGTAGTGGGAGTTTTTTTTTTTATCTTTCAAAAAATTAATTAAATACATTGAAAAAAGTAAACGCATCTTCAAATCATTGAGATACACACACCAGTTTCCCTCATACTTTATGGGGACTTCTGAAGAAAAAACAAATTAATGTATTTATAGGGCCACATCATTTGTATGAATTTGCATAACACACACACATATTTATATTTTACTAGTGGTGACCTAAATTTTGGTTCCCATGGTGTGACTGTATAAACACATCAACGTCCCCAGAAAGAGAGCAATACAAACGCGCACACACACATTTTTTGGGGATTGTGCAGAGTTCATGCAGCAGAGTTCTCGCCAGCACATTTCAGTTTAACATGTTACACTATCAAGTTTTATTCTACGCCCCCCCCCCCCCCCCCCAGAATGTTGCAACAGCTCCTGTTCACTTTGAATGGACTTTCCCAGCCTTCTGTGGGCGGATTTATTTTTTTCGATAACCGCCCGCTGCGCCACGAACGCCCACTACCAATGGCACGAATTTTGTCATGGTACCATATCACTCCGCAAGTAGTTCGGCCACTTTTAAAGTAAATATTCGCTAATTGTAACCGCTATTTTATCCGGTCTGAATGCTACGGCCACACCAAATGCGAATTTCCGCGTGTAGGCTTGTAAAGCACCGCCTAAACACCCGAGTTTGGACACTAGATAATTCACGGCCACCCTGAACACAAACTTTGTACACTCCGAACACGCAACACCCGATTCTGGACGCTGGATAAACACAGGTAAACAAAATCTGTCCCGCCATTTCAGTCTGTCCTCAACTATGGCTCAGATCACTTGGATTACTGCTCTGTATGTCCCATACATCTGAGGCCCAGACACAGTCGCTTTTGGTTTCACCTGATCCTACAGAAGCACCTGCAGCACGGGAAATACCACCACCTTATCCAGGAACTCCGTCTGGATAAAGTCCACTTTCGCCGGTATTTCAGGCTCAGTTTTTTCTTTCTGCCGCCTTCCGGGTTGGTCAGAGCGTCACACGTCATCACGACGTTGGAAGAATCTCATCGCTGATTGGCTTTCATAGCACGGTGTCACGCGAATTCACCTGAAAAATTCTATATTTTCAACTCCAGCGTTTAGGCGGATTTGCGGCAAAAGGTGCTGCTCCAACATACTGCAGAAACTCCTCCATCGCGCCGCAGGCACGCTTCCGGGTGAATCTGCGTCAAAATTGTTTTTGTATGTAATCCCAACGCGCGGATGTGAACATTTGCGTTCGGTGTGGCCGTACCATTACAGTAGTAGCACTAATAAACTGTAATAACCCGTAGAATAAGCGGGATAATGTTATGACATGCGCGAGACTTGGATTATAGTGCAGAGAATTTGCGCAGCATCGTCAACACTCTCTTGTCCAGGATCACCAAATTCCAGTGGCAAGACATAGCCGAGACAGCCGGGGATGAGCCTGAATACAGGAATCTGTCGACAACTTCATAGTTTGTACAAGAAGCCTCCTACGGGTATCCGCTGTCTGTCTGGGTTGATTTCCTTTAGCCTTAGCCGAACCAACGGCAAACCACAATACAGTATTGTCTGGTGGACAGGGCGGAACAACACCCCGACGTGGGCTGTTGTTCGGTCACGTCGGGAAATATTTTTCTGATAGTAATGCGCGTGCACTACATTATTCCTTGCAAAATATTACCTGTGATCAGGGTCGCTACACTGCTTTAAATTGTGGGATTGTGTTTTCTATGAGGCTGCTCTCGAGTACCTACCCCGGAGCAGGAACTCGAGTTAATTCCTGTAAAAGTTCCGAAGGGGGCCCTGTCAGTGGAGACGAGTGGAAACCATACCGTGAAGTTCCTGTAAAAAGGCCCAGAAGTTCTGATAATGGAAACACGCCTATTGGCTGACATCTGACCCGGCCGCTCGCGAGATTTAATGAAGGCTATTGCGCATGCGCATTATGTCACGCCGCCCTGGTTAACGTGAGACTACACAAAATTCCTGGTGAGAACCCTGAGTTCTCTCTCTCTCTTTCATAGAGCGCCTCTTAATAGGATTGTCATTATTATTATTGTTACCATGGTTATGTAATGGAATCAAACATACAAAGGAACAACGACAAATGTAAACAAAAGAAAACTTGGCACAAACATCATCAAGTGTAAAATTCCAGAAGAAAGTCAACATCGTGAAGTTGTGATGGTTTTGGACATGCTCAGTTCAGGTGTTTGTTTTTTCCAATAGGTGACTGAGTTTAGTTCAAATATTTAATCACACTTAAAATCAGACAGAATCACCTAAAGAGGAACTTTTCAGTCAGATATAAGAACGGATTTATAGACAATAGATCTGGAAAAAAGATAATTTAACTTGGGCTTTGGGCTTAAATTAAACAAAAAAATTAATTAGCAAAAGTAATCAATTTAGCAAAAAAAAATCTTAAGGGAAAAAAGTTGAATTAAGCACAAAAAATTACCACCCACCCAGAAAAACAATCTTGAAGCAAAACAAAAAGTTCATGTGTTTTTAAAAGCACCAATGGGAAAGAACCCATAGTTTAATTTTATTCAAAATACAATTATAATACACTGTAAAAAATCTGAATCTGACCAAGTGTATTTGTCTCATTTCTAGTCCAAATATCTCATCACACTTAAAATCAGACAGAATCACCTAAAGAAGAAATTTTCAGTCAGATATAAATGATTAAATCTCACCAAGATAATTTATACTTGTTGCATTGGCTGATTTTTTTGGCTTGGAAATTACTACTACTACTACTACTACTACTACTACTACTACTACTACTACTACTACTACTACTACTACTAATAATAATAATAATAATAATAATAATAATAATAATAATAATAATAATAATTAATAAAGCAAAATGTAAATCTTGAATCAAGAATTTTTTATTCTTAATTCAAGATTTATTTATTTATTTGCTTAATTCAAGATCTATTTATGTTTTTAGTTATTCTTTTTTGCATAATTCAAGATTTAAGAATTCAAGATTTTTTTTTTGTTGCTTAATTCAACCCAAAAATAAAATCTTCCATTGGAACAAATGAAAATAAGCTTGGTCACATTTCTTCAATCAGATTTTCCAGATCTATTGTCTATGAAGCAGTTCTTCTATTTGACTGAAAAGTTCCTCTTTAGGTGATTCTGTCTGATTTTAAGGGTGATGAGATATTTGGACTTGAAATAAGAAAAATACACTTGGTCTGATTTAAATTTTTTCTTCCTCTCATCTGAAACGTCTACTTTTTGAAGCTTTCACTCTGTTTTGGTGCTGTTCGTGCCGTTCTTAAAGGTGCTTTCATGGTGTACCGTTATTAAACCATTAACTTTTGTGTAATTATCATAAAGAAATGACATTTTCACGGTCAGTTTCCTGCAGTTTCTCTTTTCTGCAGGTATTGACCGACATGCACTGGACACTAGAGGGAGCTAAAGCTTTCAAATTCAAAGTAGAAGAAATGAAAAAACCCTGGTGGAAAAATTATTTTATCCAAGACTGAAAGCAAGGGTGTGTCATACATGTGGCCCAGGGGCCAAATGGGGTCCCGCTTAAAGGTTCCAATCTGATCCCTGGGACGAATTTGTAAAGTACAAAAACATCACAGATTCTCATTTTATTTCAGGTTCCACATACAAACCATTATGATCTACAGTCAAATAATAACCTTTGTTTTGGTGAAAAAATAACATAAAAGTATGAAAATATATACATTTACATTACAATTACAATTAATAATAAAATGTGAATAACCTGAACAAATATGAACTAACTGAAGTCTAAAGAAAATTAAGCACAGTTTGAACCATTTTCTGCTTCTGTTTCTTTGTAAATCTGATCTATAACAAATTATTTAAGGCATAATATTGTTAAAATTGCACTTAGTTTTCTGATGAAATTTCATTATTTTCAGGTTATTCGCATCTTTTTTGTTTGTATAGATTATACAAGTATTTTTAAAAATTTAATGGAGGTTCTTTTTGCACTAAAACAGAGACACATTATTTATAGGTTATTATACTATTATTTTACTGGAGTCAAATGAAACTGAATGTGGCCCCTGAAAGAAAAATGAGTTTAAGACCCCTGTTGTCATGGAAACCGAAACAGCTGCAGTTGATGAGACCATATACAGTCACCTATTTATGATAATGATACCAGTTTTAATAGTGTTGGAATTTGCACAAAGCACTTTTAAGGAGGTTGTGGTCGCTGCTGCTTCCAACACTGATGTGAAACCTGCTGAAACTTTGGCTCCGTTTCACCTGTGGCAGAAACAGCTGTGACTATTGAGATGCAACCCGACTTCTTCTGCGGTTATTTGTCTATGAGTTTGGCCAGGTTCTGTCTCAGGTCGTTCAGGTCGCAGATTTTGACGTCCAGAACCTCGATGACCCGTCGGACCTCGACCTCCGCCTGACCCTGCTCCTCCCGATTGGTAGCCAGTGTCTTCTCGGCCGTCTGAACCCGGTCCTCCAACTCTGTGTTCCGTCTCTCCAACTCCTACACACATACACACACACAAACACATTAATACCGGTTCTCTAAATATTCTTTGCATTTGTTTGCACATTTTATTCTTTTTGTTTCTTTGTAGCACTCTATAATTTAATAGTTCATCTTACAAAATAATAATTCCACTGTATAATGTAAAAATTCCACTTAATAATATAATTCTACCGTATAATGTAATAATTCCACCTTATAATATAATAACACCACCCTATAATGCAATAATTTCAATAAAAAACCCGCCCACATTGTTTACAGTGCGGGTGGGGAGCTGCTGACCTCAACTGAGGATATAGTTGGACGGTGGAAGGAAAACTTTGAGGAGCTCCTCAATCCCACCAACATGCAGTCCAGGATGGACGCACTGGACCCAGATAAGCGGGAGACGACAATGAATTCCACTCTATAATATAATAATTCCACCTTATAATGTAATAATTTCAACCTATAATTTCAATTTTGAAAATATAATAAAATTTGAACTTCACTTGATTAAAAATGTAACAAAACCCAATAATTTAATAATTTCACCAAAAATGTAATAAAATATCCTGACTGATATTGTAATAATATTTTTATTGAAAATGTAATACTGTATTAACACTTGTTTTTTTTCTTTTCAAAACTGATAATGTAAAACTTGACAGATAACGTAATATAGAGTTGCACATTTTGTATTTTTAGAATCTGGTAATGTTCTGTACACTGGATTTAAAACAACAAAATTACTACTGGGTTAAAGGGGGCGTGGCTTAGGAAGTAAAAGGGGTGTGGTTTAAGAGGTAGAGCCAATATGTAGAACTGTGACTGAAAATGAATATTTAGAAGTACTTAATAATAATAATAATGATGATAACGATTATAATCATCATAATAAAAATAATAAATAGAATAACAGAAGTCCTTTATTGACATTATCTGTCACGTTTTACATTATCAGTTTGACAAAAAAACATAAAAAAATATTATTACAATATCAGTCAGGATATTTTATTAAATTATTGGTGAAATTATTACATTATAGCGTGCTACACACCCACTTTAACCCAGTAGCCATTATTATTAATTCTGTTTTACTTGTTCACATATATGTTAAATTTCATTGCATGTTTGGAATAAATGAGTAAATCTAAACTAAATCTAAGTCATGTGAAGATCAATTCAGTCTTTCCTCTAAAATCTCTTCTGCTTGAACTGCAAATGAAAAGGTGCAATTTTGTGAGGTAATTCAAGATGCCAAATGCATCAATGAATATGATTATGGGATGGACACAAGGACGAAAAAGGTCACAAGGAATATACATAATTCACTAGTGATGCTGCGACTGTAACGACAGAAGAGCGAATAAAGCTGATGTAATATGCATCAGGTGTACACGCCTGCATTAACCAGGAAATCTGATACTGGCTACTTTCAAGTTAAAGTCCACAGCTGCTGACTCTGAAAATGCAGCTTCTGTTTGGTCCAAAAAGAATGTCACATACACTAACGCTGTGAAAATAAAAGTACAGAACTGTCTGAGTTTCACAGTAAAAGTACAGTGCAGTTTTTGGACTCTGCATATTCATCCCACGGGCCAGACTGGACCCTTTGACGAACTGGTTTTGGCCCATGGACCATATGTTTGGAACCCGTGCTCTGATATTATACAGTACTGTAATTAAAAGAAACCTTAAATATTTGCTGCATGGAAACACTTCTATTCCTGTATCTGAATAAATGATTCCCAGTGTGTACTCACAAATAGAAGTATCTATATAAAAGGCAGCAGTGAGGGAATACTTCATGGAGGTCATGCTTTAATTTTTTATGTAATGACTCAAAGTTTATCAGCCTCTGCAGCATCAAGGACGTAAAGAGAGTCTCTTTATGCTAATTTTACTGCGAAGATCCAACATGATTAGCATTCCTTCTACCTTAGAGTGTAGTTGGATATAAAACAGACTGTTTGGAGGATAACCTTCAGCTTCTATAGATGTGGGAGCTCTCTTCAGTACAGAGCAAAACTCACATTCAACTCTATGTCATTAATAATAATGAGTGTTGAACTTGTGTTCAATTGGACTGTAACGACAAGGGCTGTAAGAAAATATCAGCTCTGCAATATGTCATGATTAGTGTGATCAAAGGATTAACATTTTTCACCAGCTTAATCACAGGGTTGCTTTGCATTAATGTTGATTAATCATAATTGAATGACTTTATGTTGGTCGACTGTTGTGTCTCAGGTTTTCTTTTTTTTCGTCAAATTTCACACAAAAATATATGAAGAAACAGAAAAATGTGGAGAAAAAAACTATAAAAAAAGATACAAAAATTCTGTAAAATTTACTAAAATGCACTATAGTGAAATTACACATACACATATATGCACACTTGACAATAAAGATTACTTGATTTGACATTGTGGGATAGAAAGCGAAGGGTTAAAGTTAAAGGCAGACTTTACCTGGAGTCTCTGCATGGCCTCCTCTCTCTCCTTCTCCAGCTCGCCCACATCTGTTTTCTTGCTTTGCAGGTTGTGAATTTCCTGAAACCACAGCAGAATCAGATGGTCAAATCACTACTGTTTAATGGGAGTGTAGATCCTTCATTCCTGCAGTTCGTCCCTGATGCCCAGTCGTTTGTCATAGAGCGGAGGGTGGCGATAAGCTCTGGGAGGCAGTGATGTTCCAGGGGACGAGGCTGTTTCAGCCCCCAGGGAAACATCCCACCATGACCTTGCAACAAATCCTGTTGCCAAAAAGGGGAAAGTGTTAAGATGATGGGACAGAAATGGTTATGCTAATGAGACTAGAGGACAGCAGTGTCTTTCATGGGATATTGCACTGAGCATGCTCAGTTACAAACATGTATTTTATCATCGTAACAAAACCATAAGAAACTAAGCTAGGGATTGTTTTTGGGGTTTTATTATTTTATCTTTATTACTCTGTCAGTTAGTCAGTCTATGTGCAACGTGTGTCTTTCAGGGTGGGTGGGGTGATGTGCCTTGGTGGAGTCTGCGCTCTCCAAGTGCTTTTCTAGTTCAAAATGTTGGGGTAGCCATGGCTCAGTTGGTAGAGCAGGGTGTCCATTAACCAAAGGGTTGGCAGTTCGATTCCCGCTCTGTCCTAGTTAGTCTGTTGTGTCCTTGGGCAAGACACTTCACCCTCACCCACACTTCACTCACACTGGTGTATGAATGTTGGGTGGTGGTCAGAGGGGCCATAGCACATGTCAGTCTGCCCCAGGGCAACTGTGGCTACATATGTAGTTTACCACCACCAGAGGGAGCATGTGAGAGTGAATGAATAATGGGACACTAATGTGAAGCACTTTGGGTGCCTTGAAAAGCGCTATATACATGTACCGTAAATTCCGGACTATATGCCACTACTTTTTTCCCAAACTTTCAACCCTGCGGCTTATTCAGTGATGCGGCCAATTTATGTAATTTTTCTAATGGCCGCCAGCGGCGCTCGAGTAGAAAAGGTAAGATTTAGACCGGTGGAATATATGCGTCGAGGAAGACTGAATGAAAAAGGAGGGGCGGAACAAACGCGGGGTGACGGGTTTAATGGGGACCGGTAAAGGTGAGGGACAGACAAAAAAAAGGTGAAGAGGGGGTAAAAAGTTGCTTAAAGAAAAACCCGCGGCGGTGTGTGAGAGAAGACAGAGGCTCGACCAGACCCTGTGGATTTTTTTTGCACGTTGGCACGGAGGAGTTTGACCTGAACTCTCTGCGAAAGATTAAAGTTATCGCTGACTCTGCGATAGATGAGGCGAGGCGGCGACCAGCCACCTGTTTGTGGACGCGGCGGAAAATAGTGGATATATATTTTTCCCTCCCTTACCTTTGGAAATATACACTTTTTTTTTCCTTGGATTACTATCAACGGGACCCGGACTCTGCAGGTCTGCATCAAACCTTAAGTATCATTTTCCGTTCATTTTGCCGGCTGTGATTTCTGGACTGTGGACTAGTTTCATTCGCGGGACTTGAAGTCGGGTTTGGGTTAATTTTGAGTTTGTGTTACATGTTTTAATGTGGGCACATGCGGCTTATATACAGGTGCGGCTTGTGTATGTACAAAATCGGTTTCCTCTTAAAATGTGGTGGGTGCGGCTTATAATCAGGTGCGCTCTATAGTCTGGAAATTACGGTAATCTATTATTATTATAAAATGTGGA
Organism: Siphamia tubifer; assembly: GCA_020466265.1. NCBI lineage: Eukaryota > Metazoa > Chordata > Actinopteri > Kurtiformes > Apogonidae > Siphamia > Siphamia tubifer. The sequence goes on from CM035786.1 coordinate 13,861,322, forward strand.
CACATTGTAATGCTGGATGTTTTTGTATCTAACTTTTGAATGAAACATGTTTCAGTTGTGGACATCTGCAGCTCATCTCAGTTCTCTGCTCAACAACCCGAGGCTTTTTCTACCTCTCTGGCCTTTTATCGCAGCTCGTTCTGATCGACTGAAGCAATAAATCAAAAAAAGGAAAGTGACAATGTCCTGAAGATAAAAAAAACAAAACAAAACAAAAACAGTCTCAGTTAAAAGAAAAACATCAGAAAATCTCTTTCATAAGAACTGGTTAATATTATATAAACATTTTCTTCTCCAATTACTTTTTGATCAAGAAGAAAACATGCACTTTCTGAACCGGAAAATATATGATTTACAGAAAAACCTTCCCGTACTGACTTTTTCACTGGCCTGCCTCTTCATGCTTGTTGTACCGAATAACAATTACTGATGTTTGCAGGGTTTCTGTCCCACTAAATGAGCATCAGATGGAGATTTAAGCTCTTTTCATAAACTACCAGCACAGAACTGACTGCTGCTTATTATGTTCTGGCTGAGGTGTGTTGAGCTGGATTCATACACTAATTTAATTTTCATTTATACAGTAGCTGAAAGAACTCATCATCATCTGAACCTGCTTTATCCTCACTAGGGTCATGGGGGTCACTGGGGGCCTAATCCAGCTTCAATGGGTGAAGGCGGGGTACACCCTGTATGAGTAATTGAAAGAAGTTTCTCTTTATATTTGAATCATATTTGCACATCATTTTAAGTAATGGTAAATTCTTTATTGTATTAGGTTTTTATTTTATCCTTTTATTTACTTATTGTTCATTTTAAATGTTAATTAAGTTGATGATTGAATGATCTATATAAGCATATTAAGCTTTTCACCTCCCTTTCATTTATATTTCATTTATATTTAGAATTGCTTATGTATTTATTATCTTTGTTTAGTATACAAGTATAGATTTAAATGGTATTTTTGGACCAGAACACTCGTTTAGACTTGATTTTACTATTGATAATTGTAATTTAGGATGCAAAATCTTTATTTTCATAATTTTTTGCTAAAATATGCTTATTTGAAGCATTCGATAATAATTCCTTTTTTTCAACATTTTTGAAAAAAATTTGAAAAATTGCTTATTCTCTAAATCTCCCCTCTGTAAAATGCATAAACATAACCATGGAAAAATACTCTAAAACCAATATATATATATTTTTACAAATAAAGTAGTGAACTTTGAACAGTAAAGGTCACAGACATTAGTGTGTTGGAACATGGTGTGTTTCAGTCCATACCTACCAAATGTAGACAAATACACCCTGGTTTAAGCACAAAAATTAATGCCAGGGAGAAAAATGTAAATGTATTAGTGTTTTTCAGTCTACAGCTTTTTACTTTTGGATCATTTTGAAGTTTGGATACTTTTAGTATCTTTCTCTATTTTTAGTACATTTCACTTTATTTTTAGTGAATTATAATGTATTTTAGTACATTTTTCTAAATTTTTAAGGCATTTTACTTTATTTATAGGGTATTTTAGTATATTTTTAGTGCATTTTATTTAGCGTTCAGTGCATTTTAGTGTATTTTTGGTAAAAATTAAGGCAATGGAGATTTGTTAGGGTTAGGGTTAGTTTTCAGTCTCCAGCTTTTGACCTGTTAAAAGTAGAAGTGAGTATTTTAGTCCAAACTCCAGGGTGTTACCTTTACAAAGAGCCCATGGTTTTATATGGACTCCAAACAGTTGAGGAACAGCTGCAGTTTTCATTTGCAGAGGGATTTTTCAGGTGGTTTAAGCAAAATGACCCTGGAATGTTAAAGAGGTAAGATGATAAAAGTATTGGGTCGGTGTGTGCAGTGGTTCTTACCTGGTCTTTTGTGCTCAGCAGAGCTTCCAGCTCCTCCACAGAACGACCCAGATCCTCTTTAGCCGTCTGACCCGCAGCAGGATGCCCCAGCTGGGCCTCCAGCTCAGCCACCTGCAATACACACACACACACATGCACACGCACACGCACACGCACACACACACACACTGCATCAATACACACCTGCAGGGGCGTTTCTATTTTTGTGGGGGCCCTAAGCAAGATGCTGTTTGGGGGTCTCCCATTTGTCAAACTATGATAAAAGGATTCCTAACGATGGAAACTGGCTATTTAGTGATAATCTGGTACAATACATCTGTCCAGGAAGAGTGGAGAAGAACCCCACAGGAGACAGAAGACAAACACTGGACACTTAAAGGAACCATTATCCAGAACAAAGGCTACTCTATTGATTATTGATAAATAGTAAATCTAGGGTATGGATAATTTTGTACATGGTGTTTTTTGGAAATCCACTAATAAAATACTCCTGAAATAGAGTATCATTTGTTCCTCTTCCTTCATTTGGGGACCACATATAAGTCACAAACAAACATGAGGAATTTCATTCCTTCATCAAAAAAAATCACAAAAATGGCAGGGGTATGAATCATTTTGTGTACGGATATATATATATATATATATATATATATATATATATATATATATATATATATATATATATATATATATATATATATATATATATATATATATATATATATATATATATAAAAGAATGGAAAACTGGAACATTTTAAAAAGTGAATGATGAAGTTTAAAAAAAACTGTTGGGTCAGACTGTTGAAAAGTTTACTTCCATCTGGGTTTCATCTGTGCACTAAAACTATCTCACCCTCTACTTTCCTAGTTTCCTAATGAGGACAACAGGTGTAAATTAAGGAGGACAAAGTCTAAAATACAGGAAATCCAAAATGTAAGTGATTCTATGGAAAGTGAAATGTTTGTTGGGATCTAACTTTGTCGTGGGAAACGTCTGAGTTTCACGTCACATCCCTGAGGCTGAAGCAACAATAACAAGGAGATGATAGAGCCAAAAGGAATGATCACTGTTTTATTATGTGCTAAAAGTGAATTCAAAGTTTGCTGTAATTTATCTGGGGTTAAACAGAACTGTTGTGTTTAAGCAATCAGGCCAGCGGGAAAAAAGGAGGCATAAATAAGAATGAAATATTAACAATTGCTGTGCAAACAGCTTTAGTGTAGCGGAACTAAATATGGGAAATACAAACCCCCACTCTCTGTTTTTCTGTTACACTATAACACTTAGCTCTTATCATGTAATTGATTATCCGAGCTGCAAAAATCCTCTTAGGAGACTGGAAAAAGACTCATTTAGGCTTTTAATCTAATCAATTAGTCGAGCTGAGGCTGATCAGTTTAATTAGGATGTTTTTCATTAGGTTTATACAAAATATGTGTACTGAAGATTTTATATATATATATATATATATATATATATATATATATATATATATATATATATATATATATATATATATATATATATATATATATATATATATATATATATATATAATCTCTATTCACATAAGATGCAGAATTGAAAATTGAAAGACCACCATTTACTAATTGGAAGTAAGATGAATAGTTGTAAAGTTCTATCCAAAAGAGTCTTCAGTTTTGTCCTTCAAGGTTCTGACGTCAATGCACATCAACAGTGAGAGCAAAAATAAGCTCTATGCAACTCTGAGTATACAGGGATGAAGAGGAAACCCCTGATTGTCCCTATCTCTGATCACATTTTTGGTGACTGTGACCTTTGAAATTTAATGGGATTTGTTCTGGACCACCTCACCCCTTTCAACAAAATGTCATGGAAATTGGTCCAATATTTTAGTGACAAACAGATGGACAAACACATAAAAAAACTAAAAAAGACAAAAAAAACAATACCCTTGTTTATTTATCAGGTAAAAAACTATAGAGTTAAAAACACTAATACATTTACATTTCCCCTCCTTGGACTTTAATGTAAAATTTGAAATGCTTTAGTCCAATACACAAATATTTAATAACAGGCAAAACGTTGTTAAACTTATACTTCTGGCATTTCAAAATGTTGTTGAAGTTATTTGCGTTTTTGTGAAAGGATAGTTTGTTTTATTGTAAATACAGTAAAATGACATGAAAATGTTTAAATTAACAAAGAGCAAATTGTAGAGTTGTGAGTATTTATAGATTATTATGCTAGTGATGATGAATAGGAGATACAATCATATCTATTAATTGTATTTGTTGATAATTTAAAGTGAATGTGAATATACTTATAGTTGATTATATCAATCAGATTGTGTGAGGTAAGTTATAAACAATGTGTATAGAAATGGTTTTGGATGTTTTGTGTTAAAGATAAATGGACATAAAAAAAAGTGTGTTAAAGCATAGAATGTAGAATTTTTATTTTTATTTTTTTATTTTAATTTGTAAACAGGGCTGGGTGTTTATAAGTTTTAGTTCTTCTCACTCCTTTTCGAGTGCAAGAACATATTTTTTTTACTATTTTGATTGATGTTTTGATGATTTTATGTGCTTGAAATAAAAATTGCACTCAATATTATTTTACTGATCTGACCCATTTTGATCTGTAAGTAGAACCTGAAATAAAATTATCAATATATTCCCTATAATGTTTTTATTTCACAAATTTATCCCAAGGGTCAAATTTAACTCCTGGGCCGCATGTTTGACACCCCTCCTTTAGACGCTTTATGAGTTTGATATTTGTGTCTTTCACTAAATAAGATACCAACACCTGCAGAATTGGGATTAAAAGCCTTAGCGTTGGCGTAAACTTCTGCACATACAGAAACACCTACAAACTGACGCCTACTATTCACACTGTCGAAAGAAACCAGGGAAAACCAACAGAGGTCACGACCTTCTCGCCCACGCCGTACACAAGGTAGAGGAGTGAATGTGTTTTGTCAGACCTCAAGTATCCTCAACATTACCCATCATGCATCTCTCTGCATTGCAGCCTCCAAATGGAAAAAGGACATTTCTTCAGTTGTTTCATCTTTCATCACACACACACACACACACTAAACCCACCGAGCGTCGACTGTTCTGACAGAAAGAAGCTTGACTGTGAAGGGTCACAGTCATCAAACCTCTCGCCTCGGAGACTTTTGGATTCGCCTGAAGGATACGACCTCATGAAAAATGATGGATGGATTTTCCCAACGCGACCTATTTCATTATGTTTAACATATTAATGGAAAAACTCAAAGATGAGAAGTGACCATTTTACTGAAGCAAAACTGGCCGTTTGGTTTTTGAAGTCTCAATAGGCATGTTTACATGACAGTTTTTAATCCTGTTTCAATCAGAAACAGGTCAATTCCTCTTTCAGGTGACTATGTAAACACCTAATTCCAGTTAAAAGTGACTATTCTGAATAAAACCTAATTCCTAATAGAGGGCTCTAGTTTCACAGACCTGGCACAGGTGAAGCGCAGACCAGTTTCACCTGCCACGCATGCTGGTGCAAGTTCTTCCCATTTCCTCTCACTGACGTAAGTGGAAATGAGGGAGGAGAAAGGGCGTGCAGTGGATTTAACATCGCCCATTCAGATCTCCACCAATCACATTAGCGCCTTCCTCGCTGTTAAATGCACTGCAGCGAGGCACACTGCAAGTTTGGTCATTTCACCATGGACGCCACATTATCACCCCGCCCCCCTCGAAGGGAAGGTAAAGGGTGTTGTTTTTGGTTGTTTTATTTTGTCAGTTTGTTTGTCTGTTTGCTTCAAAACTGACAATAACATGTCCATTTTACAGTTAAAATAGCTGTTCTTCAGTCATATTTTTGTTATTTACTTTGTTTTTTTCACTATGAAGGCTCGCGCTGTGTAATGTTTGACTATTAAATGTGACAATAATGGAAGTGAAGCAATAAAATAAAGGATTTGGTGACAGTCTGATATTTTCAGGAAGCAATAATTGGATTAAATGGATCAGATTCACTGTTTGTGTGTCAGCTGCTGCAAAAAAAACATAACATGATCACAGCTGACAAGTGGAACGTTTGCTCACTAATTAGCACTTTGGTTTTATTTTCCACAGAGGGGCATCAGTAGAGGCTTTTACATCCCTATAATCCCCTTCATGTTCTTTTATGTTTTAAAATTTCATCAAATAATCTCTTTTTTTGTCTTGTTCATATTGTTGTTACACGTTTTAACCCATAAAGACCCAGTGTGACATTTGTGACCGTTCCCAATTCCATTTTTATTCCATACTTAACCATCCTTAAATGATTTATCACCATTTATTCTAATTGGATCTTATATATTTTGTGTTTTTTCTGTGAAAATCAGATATGTTCCTACATTTAATTTACTAATTATGCAGATGTTCATAAGTAAAAAATAAAGTTGACAGTCTTCATATGAATAAAGATTTCCTCCTGAAAACACTCATCTAAACCCAGATGAAAAATTCAACACGAGACGTCACTTTTGCATCTTCTGTTTTCATCATCACCATAAAAACGTAGCCTCAGTTAGTAGAGCAGGTCATCCAAAAACCGAAGGGTTGGTGGTTCGAATCCCACTCTGTCCTAGCCATGTGCTGTTGTGTCCTTGGGCAAAGACACTTGACTCTCCTGCCTCCAGTGCTCACACTGATGTAAGGATGTTTGGTGGTGGTGGTGGGAGGGGCTGTAGGTGTAAAATATAAACCAAACGTCTGTCGGTTTGCTCCAGGACAACTGTGGATACATATGTAGTTTACCACCACCAGAGGGAGCATGTGAGAGTGAATAAATAATTGATCTACTGTGGGCTTTGAGTATGTGTGTACATAGAAATGCACTATATAAATGGAATCCATCATTAATATTATTATTTATTATTTCCATAGTTTAATAGTCTATAAAGGTAAAAGTAAATAACATGAACTTATCTTTGACTTGTTTGTTTCTAGTTTTAGTCCCTGGTTTGTTGAAGATGCAGGAATGATCCCAGGCCCGACCCCTTGCTTTGCACTTACAGTAACAGCATCAGCCTCATGTCTGATATGGAAATATTGGTTTTTCTGTTTCATGTTAACATTTTCCTTTCCCTAGTTTCCCCACAGACTGACTCAAAGTGGCTCTTTATAGATCCAATGTTGCCCCCCCCCCCCCCCCCCCCCCCCCAGCCCCAGCCTAGGGAACAGAACTGTAGGTGAAAGAAGGGCCGGGGTCTTCACGCTTCCCATGGGACTCCACCCCTCTGCATGGACTCTGAATGTGACGCCTGCCGTCCCCAGAGGCTCCAGCTCTCTGAACTCCATATATATATATATATATATATATATATATATATATATACTGAATATATTGTACACAAACTGCAAAACACTAACTCACATTTTATGTTCGGAGAATAATCAATATGCACACGAGCAGTGGGCGAGTAACACATGAAAGCAGAGGCAGGCAAAAAAAATAAACCCTCCAGGAAAACTTCAGCCTGACTGGATAAGTTTATTTTTCTCTACTATATGTCGTACATCGTAAATGATGAACTGATTCTCCACAGATTTAGATGAGGTTCATTGAAGAAGTTTCATCATGTGACCACATGTACTGTGTCTATATTGGGTGATGTCTTCAGTATGTTTTATGGATGAGTTTATCAAGTGACACAAACTGCAGTTCACTCCTCCTCCACTAGGGTTGGATCCATAGAAATGTTAAAAAGGCAGAAATAAACCTTTTTACACCTTGGTTCAAAAAACGACTTTAGGTTTAATAGGTGAAATTTACCTTCATGACAACTGTGAGGGGGTAACTTTTTTAAATGACTCATCTGTTTAGACATTATTACTCAATAATTATTAATCAAAGAACAGTGCAGTTATGTTTTTGCCAGTGTTTACCTGTTTGTTTGTTTGTTTGTTTGTTTGTTTATTTGTCTATTAGTAAGATAGCTCAAAAAGTGATGAACAGATTTGGCTGTAATTCTCAGGAAATGTTGATACTGGCACAAGGAACAAATTATTACCTCTGCCAAGGAGGTTATGTTTTTGCCAGAGTTTGTTTGTTTGGTTGTCTGTCTGTTAGTTAGCAAGATAACTCAAAAACTTATGGATGGATTTTGATGAAATTTTCATGGTAGGTTGATAATGGAGAGATCTGGAACTGATTAGATTTTGGTGGTGATGGGGGGGCGGGGGTCTACCTTGGTAGAGGTCTGCGCTCTCAGAGTGCTTTTCTAGTTATATTTTGGTGATGATCAGCGGAGGTGTGTGTGTGTGTGTGTGTGTGTGTGTGTGTGTGTGTGCGGGCACATCTGTGTTTCATTAGGTTGGTGGAATCTAACCTAAGTTAGCCTATGTTGTACATAGTAAACTAGTAAATACCACAAGTAAACATCATTCAATTTTACACATATATCCAATAGAAAAGCTATTGGTGTCACCTTAGGCAGCCCTCCCCCACCACCACCACCACCACTCTTAAACCAAACCAAACCTGACTGGATGAAACCCAGAAAACAAACCCAGAAACATTCTGTTGTGGATCAACACAAACATGAAACGGGGAGGAAAGCCAGCCAACCTCCTCTCCTTCTGCTCCTACGGTGATTTATCTTCTTCTTCTAACTGGGGCAGTGATGGGGGAGGAGGATGGGCAGTATAGGGTGTCCCCCCCCCTCACTTCACCCCCATCCCCCTAAAAAAATCCAACATCCAACATTCCTGCCCCCCTCAGCACCCCGTCACCAAACCCTGGAGGCCTGCTCTACTTCCAGCCACCTGGTTGACTTTGCTGCAGTGTGTGTGTGTGTGTGTGTGTGTGTGTGTGTAACCTTCACTGAACCACATCGTGGGCTCAAACAAAGGCCGGTTTACTGTCACAGGAGCTCATGGTTTCCCTGTTGATGAGATGCTGCAGCGCTGGTTCCTATATATTGCTGTAGTAGCCTGGTTAAGCTTGACCAACGGCATGATGTTCTGTCTCTAAATTAAAGATGAAATGTCTGCGCTCTGGCCCGGCGATTATCACGGGAGCCCGTCAACAGAAATATCCCAAGGAGGGGGGTGGGGGGGGGGGTGCATCTGCAGTTTGGAATAGACTTGGCCTGTACAGGGAATTTGCTGATACTTAAGCCACATTTCTACTACATGGTATCGGATACCAGGAACTATTTCTTGAGAGCGTTTCCATACAGATCGTATGTATGGAATCGTACCTGGATGTCATTGCAAGGCACCATTAAGTTTTCACAGATTTTTTTCATCATCCACCAAAGACAGAAATGAGAAAACTCCAGCAATCTGTGTCTACGCTGATGACACGTCACACGATAGTATTGCTTGGAACCTCAGCAGAATAGATACCAAAAATCTAGGACCAGGTACCATGGGGCAGAGACCTCTTTCATACTGGAAACGCACCAAAGTGAGTAGAATTGAGAATGTAGAATTGCATTTGAATACACTAAATGCACTTGAGTTAAATGTACTAAAAATGGAGTAAAATGCACTAAAATACACTAAAATGTGCTTAAAAATACACTAAAATGCACCAAGAATAGAGTAAAATCCAATAAAAATACACTAAAGTGTGTTTGAAAATACACTAAAATAATTCAATTTTATTTTATTTATAAAGCCCCAAATCACAACAAAGACGTCTCACAGGGCTTTACAGAAACACAATCAACTACAGAAATAGATAAAAAAGTCTCAAGCATCCCCTGTCCTTAGACCCTCCTTAGCACGAAAAAACTCCAAAACCCAGTGGGAAAAAGAAGAAATCTTGAGGAGAACCACACGGAAGGAGAGATCCATTCCCATGGACGGACAGGTTATCAATGAACGTCCATTAAAATACATTAAGAATAGAATAAAATGCAGTAAAGCTGACTAAAAATAGAGTAAAATACACTAAAAATAGAGTAAAATACACTAAAAATAGAGTTAGATCCAGTAAAGCTGCATTTCCACTACATGGTATTGACTCTATTCTATTCTACTGGGGGACCACCTACTATTCCTTGAGAACGTTTCCATTACAAATACTATCGTACCTGGACATCATTGCAAGGTGCCGTCAAGCTTGCATAGATTTTTTTCATCTCACTGTGTTTCTCACTATAACAGATTTTGAAAAACCCTGAAATACACTAATGTTTTGGTCCAGTGGAGACCAAATCAGATTTAATACTGTTCCACCATTGTTTATGAGTTAAACAGAGTGTAAAGTCATTCCTATATGAGCACGTTCCCTGCAGGCATTTTTTCCTTCTGTGATAAATGGTTTTATATCAGCATTCTACATGTTTTTAGTTCTAACCCAGTCCATCTGTGTCCAAGGACTAAAGCAGCAGCAGCACATCAACACTCACAGGCTGGATCACACTGTAATTTAAGCTTTATGCAAGAAATGTTTGGTGAAATAGAGGTACGTTATGGTTTAAGGGGAAAGTTGAATTTAAAGGTTCACAGCACGAAGTTAAGAAGCAAACATTTTAAAACCAACTGACCCAGGGCTGCTACAAACCAACTACACTTACCGTATTTATTGCATTTTAACTGTCTGTTAACTGTATACTGTAACTGTACTGTAATTGTATTTTAATAGTTAATAAAAATTGCTTACTTACTCATGTGTCATTTTTTAAATTTTATTTTGCTGTGTTTTCTTTGTATGTTTGAAAGAAATATCACAAATATCGTAGCTCTTAATAGACATTTCTCTCTCATAAAGTTAGACTATGTGTTTGACCTTTCAAGGTGGCTCAAGGTTTTCAAGCCCAAACCTGGTTTCCTATCTGTCAACAATAGTAACTGAGTACTTACCACCACTCTTTTTGGGGTTACACCCATTCTAAATCATGTCAGTGTGATTTTGACCTTTCAAGGTCACTCAATGTCAAAGGTCATGAGACCATTTTGAAGCCCATGCCAGGTTTCCTATCTGTCAATAATAGTGACTAAGTCTCTATCTGTACCTGTCCATTTGAGTTTTTTAGCGACTGACCCAGTGACCCCTGACCTCTTGGGTCAACAATAGGTCAAAATCTACACAAACAAGATGCAGAATTGGGAAAAAAAAACCTTGCATCTCCTGGTGCTCATTGAAAGTCTGTAAGACGAATAGTTCAAAAGTTTTATTCAAAATTCAATTTTGACTTTTACTGTGGCCTTTGACCTAGAGTCTTCAAATTTGTTTTCGGTAATAGGGTTGGGTAATGAAAGGGTTTCATTCGATACCAATACCAAATCAGTGCCAAAATGGTTTCGGTTCCTGAACGGTATTTAAGTCAATACTGAACCATAACTTCAAAATTTAACAGAACCAGTCTGTCCGACAAATGCACAATTTATTAACTCACTCACTGCCATTGACGTATATATACGTCAATTGAAATACTTACGCTCACTGCCATCGACGCATATATACGTCAATCACGGGCGAGGGGCGGGGAGCGGTCTCGCGCAGCCTGTCACTGAAAATCACACTGGTTTCCAAGTGCTCCGCTATTTTAGATCCTCCTGAGCAGATTGGACCCCTAAAATGTCCCGGAACCATGGTGTAAAGCCCAGGTAAATTAAACCGCTCATAATGCTCTTTTTATGGGGCAGAATAACAGAGCATGCGCCCCCTCTAAACGGACCGGGGATCAGCGGTCTGAAGCCGCGCGTTTAATCCGCTCATAATGCTCTGTTTATGGGCAGAATAACAGAGCATGCGCCCCTTCTAAACGGACCGGGGATCAGCGGTGTGAAGCCGCGCGTTTAATCCGCTCATAATGCTCTGTTTATGGGCAGAATAACAGAGCATGCGCCCCCTCTAAACGGACCGGAGATCAGCGGTCTGAAGCCGCGCGTTTAATCCGCCCATAACGCTCTGGTCTGGGGCTGCATATGAAGGCATAATCATATTTATATAATATAAAGGTATAAGTCCAGTCTGGTTTTGTAGTACCATGCCTCCATAAAAATATTTCTAAGTCCACACTGGAGCGCCACCAGTTAAAACTCTCGTTCCTTGTAACGTGGATGTACTTGAAAAAATACCTCCCAGAAAAGCGCTAAATGCACTATGCAGGCGGTGTCCCCGTTGACTTTGAATGGGGATGCCCTAGCAACTACCAAAGAGCAAAATCCGTTTACGTGTGGCAAAGTGTGGACTTAGAAATATTTTTATAGAGGCATGGTACTACCCGGGTGAAGCTGTGGACTTAGAAATATTTTTATAGAGGCATGGTACTACCCGGGTGAAGCTGAAATATTTCTAAGTCCACACTTTGCCACACGTAAACGGATTTTGCTCTTTGGTAGTTGCTAGGGCATCCCTATTCAAAGTCAATGGAGACACCTTCTGCATAGTGCATTTAGCACTTTTCTGGGAGGTATTTTTTCAAGTACATCCACGTTATAAGGAACGAGAGTTTTAACTGGTGGTGCTCCAGTGTAATAAGAGGCCAGCTTCGGAGGGTGCGTTACCCGTGCAAAGATAGAGGGACATCGGATCCCTTTATTGGATTTATGCCCTCCGAACCTCCAGATCGAAAGGCATTTATGAAGCCCCGCCTCTGAAGGGCCTATGCTCTCCGTTTGTCGGTTCAGCGGTAGGTTCCTTCAACATTGCGGGCTGGTACACGTTAGGTATTCGGGAGGGGAGGACAGGGCTCCGGCCTCCAGGAGAGGATGCGGGACAGAGATGCGCTGTCTCCCTCAGTGGCTCTCCAACGGTATCCGCGAGTGCCAGGCGGTGCCTGGGGTCCGTCTAACCCGGCGGCGGGTTGCGGTCCCGGTCACGGCGGCCAGAGCTTACGCGGGTCCGTTATAAATAACTATGTTTCTCTTATCCTTGTTCACACACGGCAGTGGGCGCGGTTACAGCTCCGGCGGCGGAGCGCTGGCCCCAGTGGCTGTGTATAACCCCGGGGTGCGCGCTGCTCGCGCGGTGCGCTCTGAGGGGGCGGTGTGTTCCTTTTCCCTGGCCCCCGCCCAGGTCTGTCGCCCTAACCGAGGAGGCCCCTTTCCCGTCCCGCCCTACTAAAGGGCTCACAGGGGGGGGTTGGGGATGCCCTCCTCGGGACCGGCGACTCTCCTGGGGGCCTTGGATCGCCTCCTCCGCCCCCTCGGATCACCGCACTGCCGCGGGTGGGCTCCACCTTCGGGGCTATCCTAGTTGATCCTCCAGTATAGCAGCATATGCTTGTCCCACATATTAAACCGCTGGAAGGTCGGTACAGTGAAACTACGAATGGCTCATTAAATCAGTTATGGTTCCTTTGGTCGGTGAGGTGAGTCCCGAGCAGGCGGGGCTCTCTCTTCATGCGTCCGGCTCTGCCGGTTCTGACCCCACATTGGCAGGTGGGGAGTTTGACTGGGGCGGTACGAAGGGAACGTGAGCTGGGGTCTCAGACCATCGTGAGAGGCTCAGGGAGAAGAGACACTCCCGTAGAGCAGAAGGGAACGTGAGCTGGGGTCTCAGACCATCGTGAGAGGCTCAGGGAGAACAGACACTCCCGTAGAGCAGAAGGGAACGTGAGCGGCTCAGGGAGAACAGGCACTCCCGTAGAGCAGAAGGGAACGTGAGCTGGGGTCTCAGACCATCGTGAGAGGCTCAGGGAGAACAGACACTCCCGTGGAGCAGAAGGGAACGTGAGCTGGGGTCTCAGACCATCGTGAGAGGCTCAGGGAGAACAGGCACTCCCGTAGAGCAGAAGGGAACGTGAGCTTGGGGTCTCAGACCATCGTGAGAGGCTCAGGGAGAACAGGCACTCCCGTAGAGCAGAAGGGAACGTGAGCTTGGGATCTCAGACCATCGTGAGAGGCTCAGGGAGAAAAGACACTCACATAAAGTAAGAGGGAACGTGAGCAGGGTAAACGGCCTCCTCCTAATCCCAAGAGGGTTTTTTTTAACCTTTTTGGAATATTTCTAAGTCCAGTGTGGACTTAGAAAATTTTATCTTTCCATTTGTAGTACCAAGGGTTTTTTTAACCTTTTTTGGAATATTTCTAAGTCCACTTTGGACTTAGAAAAATTTAAAAAAATAAAAAAAACCCTTGGTACTACAAATGGAAAGATAGAAAATTTTCTAAGTCCACTTTGGACTTAGAAAAATTTTAAAAAATAAAAAAAACCCTTGGTACTACAAATGGAAAGATAGAAAATTTTCTAAGTCCACGTTGGACTTAGAAAAATTCCAAAAAATAAAAAAAACCCTTGGTACTACAAATGGAAAGATAGAAAATTTTCTAAGTCCACGTTGGACTTAGAAAAATTCCAAAAAATAAAAAAAAACCCTTGGTACTACAAATGGAAAGATAGAAAATTTTCTAAGTCCACGTTGGACTTAGAAAAATTCCAAAAAATAAAAAAAAACCCTTGGTACTACAAATGGAAAGATAGAAAATTTTCTAAGTCCACGTTGGACTTAGAAAAATTTTAAAAAATAAAAAAAAACCCTTGGTACTACAAATGGAAAGATAGAAAATTTTCTAAGTCCACGTTGGACTTAGAAAAATTCCAAAAAATAAAAAAAACCCTTGGTACTACAAATGGAAAGATAGAAAATTTTCTAAGTCCACGTTGGACTTAGAAAAATTCCAAAAAATAAAAAAAAACCCTTGGTACTACAAATGGAAAGATAGAAAATTTTCTAAGTCCACGTTGGACTTAGAAAAATTCCAAAAAATAAAAAAAAACCCTTGGTACTACAAATGGAAAGATAGAAAATTTTCTAAGTCCACGTTGGACTTAGAAAAATTTTAAAAAATAAAAAAAAACCCTTGGTACTACAAATGGAAAGATAGAAAATTTTCTAAGTCCACGTTGGACTTAGAAAAATTCCAAAAAATAAAAAAAAACCCTTGGTACTACAAATGGAAAGATAGAAAATTTTCTAAGTCCACGTTGGACTTAGAAAAATTTTAAAAAATAAAAAAAAACCCTTGGTACTACAAATGGAAAGATAGAAAATTTTCTAAGTCCACGTTGGACTTAGAAAAATTCCAAAAAATAAAAAAAACCCCTTGGTACTACAAATGGAAAGATAGAAAATTTTCTAAGTCCACGTTGGACTTAGAAAAATTTTAAAAAATAAAAAAAAACCCTTGGTACTACAAATGGAAAGATAGAAAATTTTCTAAGTCCACGTTGGACTTAGAAAAATTCCAAAAAATAAAAAAAAACCCTTGGTACTACAAATGGAAAGATAGAAAATTTTCTAAGTCCACGTTGGACTTAGAAAAATTTTAAAAAATAAAAAAAAACCCTTGGTACTACAAATGGAAAGATAGAAAATTTTCTAAGTCCACGTTGGACTTAGAAAAATTCCAAAAAATAAAAAAAACCCTTGGTACTACAAATGGAAAGATAGAAATTTTTCTAAGTCCACGTTGGACTTAGAAAAATTTCTGATATTTTTTCGTTTTGTACTACCAAGGCTCTGGTTGACTTACGGCGCCGGTTGAAGGGGTTTAGCCCGAGGAGGGGGCTTAAGTTTGGGGTACCAGGGACCGACTGGGGCGGTCGGTCCCTGGAGGTCCAGTAGGGGCCGGGTGTGTCTAGATTGTGGCCGGGGATAGGGAGCCTTTTTTCGGGTATAGGTCCCAGGGTTAGACCCCTGGTTCTATGGGGCTCCAGGGGTCCACGTGACCGGCTACTCTGCCCCAGAATGGGGCCTTGAGGCTGGGTATAAAGCCTGGCCTCCTGAGCCCTGGTTCTATGGGGCTCCAGGGGTCCACGTGACCGGCTACTCTGCCCCAGAATGGGGCCTTGAGGCTGGGTATAAAGCCTGGCCTCCTGAGCCCTGGTTCTATGGGGCTCCAGGGGTCCATGTGACCGGCTAGTGTGCCCCAGAATGGGGCCTTGAGGCTGGGTATAAAGCCTGGCCTCCTGAGCCCTGGTTCTATGGGGCTCCAGGGGTCCACGTGACCGGCTACTCTGCCCCAGAATGGGGCCTTGAGGCTGGGTATAAAGCCTGGCCTCCTGAGCCCTGGTTCTATGGGGCTCCAGGGGTCCACGTGACCGGCTAGTGTGCCCCAGAATGGGGCCTTGAGGCTGGGTATAAAGCCTGGCCTCCTGAGCCCTGGTTCTATGGGGCTCCAGGGGTCCACGTGACCGGCTACTCTGCCCCAGAATGGGGCCTTCAGGCTGGGTCAAGGCCCAGCCTTTTTACCCCTGGTTCTTTGGGGCTCCAGGGGTCCACGTGCCCGGCTACTGTCCCCCAGAATGGGGCCTTGAGGCTGGGTATAAAGCCTGGCCTCCTGAGCCCTGGTTCTATGGGGCTCCAGGGGTCCACGTGACCGGCTAGTGTGCCCCAGAATGGGGCCTTGAGGCTGGGTATAAAGCCTGGCCTCCTGAGCCCTGATTCTATGGGGCTCCAGGGGTCCATGTGACCGGCTAGTGTGCCCCAGAATGGGGCCTTGAGGCTGGGTCTAAAGCTGGGACTTTTTACCCCTGGTTCTATGGGGCTCCAGGGGTCCAGTTGCCCAGCTACTGTGCCCCAGAATGGGGCCTTCAGGCCGGGTCAAGGCCCGGCCTTTTTACCCCTGGTTCTATGGGGCTCCATGTCCCCAGCAACTACCAAGAGGCAAAACTCGCTACGTGTGAAAGTGGGACTTTGTCATTTTTCTAAACTGGAGGCATGGTACTACCGGGGTGAAGCAAGTCCCAATGGAGGCTTGCTGTTAGCTTCCGGAGGATGGCAGGGGAAAAAGCAACAAAAGGGAACAGATGTCCCTTCATTTTGGTCCGGGGAAGGTGCCCTGCGAATCCTGCCTGCCTGCGCCTGGAGGAACACCACTTAAAATCGTGGTTTCTGAAATGGGGGAAGCACGTGAAAAAATACCTCCCAAAAAAGTGTTAAATGCACTATGCAGAAGGTGTCTCCATTGACCTTGAATGGGGAGGCCCCAGCAACTACCAAGAAGCAAAACTCAATCACGTCTGGCAAAATAGACAGGTCCCCAGCAACTACCAAGAGGCAAAACTCGCTACGTCTGAAAGTTGGACTTTGTCATTTTTCTGAACTGGAGGCATGGTACTACCAGAGGGAGGCTGAAATTATTCTAAGTCCCACCAGAGGCATGGTACTACCAGAGTGAAGCTGAAATTTTGTTGGACTTTGTCATTTTTCACAGGGGTCCATATGTTGCTCTACTCTGCCCCAGAATGGGGCCTCGAGGCTGGGTCTAAAGCCGGGCCTTTTTACCCCTGGTTCTATGGGGCTCCAGGGGTCCACGTGCCCGGCTACTGTGCCCCAGAATGGGGCCTTGAGGCTGGGTATAAAGCCTGGCCTTTTTACCCCTGGTTCTATGGGGCTCCAGGGGTCCACGTGCCCGG
Organism: Siphamia tubifer; assembly: GCA_020466265.1. Classification (NCBI taxonomy): domain Eukaryota; kingdom Metazoa; phylum Chordata; class Actinopteri; order Kurtiformes; family Apogonidae; genus Siphamia; species Siphamia tubifer. The sequence continues at coordinate 13,878,522 of CM035786.1, forward strand.
CTACTGTGCCCCAGAATGGGGCCTTCAGGCTGGGTCAAGGCCCGGCCTTTTTACCCCTGGTTCTATGGGGCTCCAGGTCCCCAGCAACTACCAAGAGGCAAAACTCGCTACGTGTGAAAGTGGGACTTTGTCATTTTTCACAGGGGTCCACGTGCCCAGCTACTGTGCCCCAGAATGGGGCCTTCAGGCTGGGTCAAGGCCCGGCCTTTTTACCCCTGGTTCTATGGGGCTCCAGGTGTCCACGTGCCCGGCTAGTGTGCCCCAGAATGAGGCCTTCAGGCTGGGTATAAAGGCTGGCCATTTTACCCCTGGTTCTATGTGGTTCCACGTGCCCAGGAACTACATATGAGAGTGGGACTTTGTACTGTGTGGACTTAGAAAAAATTCTACCTATGGTTTTGTAGTACCAAGGCTATGTAAAAATATTTCTAAGTGGGACTTAGAAAAATTCCAAAAAGTAAAAAAAAACCCTTGGTACTACAAATGGAAAGATAGAAAATTTTCTAAGTCCACATGGGACTCTGAAAAAAATTTCCTTGTGGAAATTTTTCAAAGTATTGTGTGGACTTAGAAAAATTTCTGATATTTTTTCGTTTTGTAGTACCAAGGCTCTGGTTGTCTTACGGCGCTGGTTGAAGGGGTTTAGCCCGAGGAGGGGGCTTAAGTTTGGGGTACCAGGGACCGACTGGGGCGGTCGGTCCCTGGAGGTCCTGTAGGGGCCAGGTGTGTCTAGATTGTGACCGGGGATAGGGAGCCTTTTTTCGGGTATAGGTCCCAGGGTTAGACCCCTGGTTCTATGGGGCTCCAGGGGTCCACGTGCCCGGCTACTCTGCCCCAGAATGGGGCCTTCAGGCTGGGTTAAGGCCTGGTCTTTTTACCCCTGGTTCTATGGGGCTCCAGGGGTCCACGTGCCCGGCTACTGTGCCCCAGAATGGGGCCTTCAGGCTGGGTCAAGGCCCAGCCTTATTACCCCTGGTTCTACGGGGCTCCAGGGGTCCACGTGCCCGGCTACTGTGCCCCAGAATGGGGCCTTCAGGCTGGGTCAAGGCCCAGCCTTATTACCCCTGGTTCTACGGGGCTCCAGGGGTCCACATGCCTGGCTACTGTGCCCCAGAATGGGGCCTTCAGGCTGGGTCAAGGCCCGGCCTTATTACCCCTGGTTCTACGGGGCTCCAGGGGTCCACGTGCCCGGCTACTTTGCCCCACAATGGGGCCTTCAGGCTGGGTCAAGGCCTGGTCTTTTTACCCCTGGTTCTACGGGGCTCCAGGGGTCCACGTGCCCAGCTACTGTGCCCCAGAATGGGGCCTTCAGGCTGGGTCAAGGCCCGGCCTTTTTACCCCTGGTTCTATGGGGCTCCAGGTCCCCAGCAACTACCAAGAGGCAAAACTCGCTACGTGTGAAAGTGGGACTTTGTCATTTTTCACAGGGGTCCACGTGCCCAGCTACTGTGCCCCAGAATGGGGCCTTCAGGCTGGGTCAAGGCCCGGCCTTTTTACCCCTGGTTCTATGGGGCTCCAGGTCCCCAGCAACTACCAAGAGGCAAAACTCGCTACGTGTGAAAGTGGGACTTTGTCATTTTTCACAGGGGTCCACGTGCCCAGCTACTGTGCCCCAGAATGGGGCCTTCAGGCTGGGTCAAGGCCCGGCCTTTTTACCCCTGGTTCTATGGGGCTCCAGGTCCCCAGCAACTACCAAGAGGCAAAACTCGCTACGTGTGAAAGTGGGACTTTGTCATTTTTCACAGGGGTCCACGTGCCCAGCTACTGTGCCCCAGAATGGGGCCTTCAGGCTGGGTCAAGGCCCGGCCTTTTTACCCCTGGTTCTATGGGGCTCCAGGTCCCCAGCAACTACCAAGAGGCAAAACTCGCTACGTGTGAAAGTGGGACTTTGTCATTTTTCACAGGGGTCCACGTGCCCAGCTACTGTGCCCCAGAATGGGGCCTTCAGGCTGGGTCAAGGCCCGGCCTTTTTACCCCTGGTTCTATGGGGCTCCAGGTCCCCAGCAACTACCAAGAGGCAAAACTCGCTACGTGTGAAAGTGGGACTTTGTCATTTTTCACAGGGGTCCACGTGCCCAGCTACTGTGCCCCAGAATGGGGCCTTCAGGCTGGGTCAAGGCCCGGCCTTTTTACCCCTGGTTCTATGGGGCTCCAGGTCCCCAGCAACTACCAAGAGGCAAAACTCGCTACGTGTGAAAGTGGGACTTTGTCATTTTTCACAGGGGTCCACGTGCCCAGCTACTGTGCCCCAGAATGGGGCCTTCAGGCTGGGTCAAGGCCCGGCCTTTTTACCCCTGGTTCTATGGGGCTCCAGGGGTCCAGTTGCCCGGCTCCTCTGCCCCAGAATGGGGCCTTCAGGCTGGGTCAAGGCCCGGCTTTTTTACCCCCGGTTCTATGGTGCTCCAGGTCCCCAGCAACTACCAAGAGGCAAAACTCGCTACGTGTGAAAGTGGGACTTTGTCATTTTTCTAAACTGGAGGCATGGTACTACCGGGGTGAAGCAAGGATGGCAGGGGAAAAAGCAACAAAAGGGAACAGATGTCCCTTCATTTTGGTCCGGGGAAGGTGCCCTGCGAATCCTGCCTGCCTGCGCCTGGAGGAACACCACTTAAAATCGTGGTTTCTGAAATGGGGGAAGCACGTGAAAAAATACCTCCCAAAAAAGTGTTAAATGCACTATGCAGAAGGTGTCTCCATTGACCTTGAATGGGGAGGCCCCAGCAACTACCAAGAAGCAAAACTCAATCACGTCTGGCAAAATAGACAGGTCCCCAGCAACTACCAAGAGGCAAAACTCGCTACGTCTGAAAGTTGGACTTTGTCATTTTTCTGAACTGGAGGCATGGTACTACCAGAGTGAGGCTGAAATTTTTCTAAGTCCCACCAGAGGCATGGTACTACCAGGAGTGAAGCTGAAATTTTGTTGGACTTTGTCATTTTTCACAGGGGTCCATATGTTGCTCTACTCTGCCCCAGAATGGGGCCTCGAGGCTGGGTCTAAAGCCGGGCCATTTTACCCCTGGTTCTATGGGGCTCCAGGGGTCCACGTGCCCGGCTACTGTGCCCCAGAATGGGGCCTTCAGGCTGGGTCAAGGCCCAGCCTTATTACCCCTGGTTCTATGGGGCTCCAGGGGTCCACGTGCCCGGCTACTGTACCCCAGATTGGGGCCTTGAGGCTGGGTATAAAGGCTGGCCATTTTACCCCTGGTTCTATGTGGTTCCACGTGCCCAGGAACTCCCGCTAGGCAAAACACGCTACGTATGAGAGTGGGACTTTGTAATGTGTGGACTTAGAAAAATGTCTACCAATGGTTTTGTAGTACCAAGGCTATGTAAAAATATTTCTAAGTCCACATTGGACTTAGAAAAATTCCCAAAAAATAAAAAAAAAAACCCTTGGTACTACAAAGATAAAGATAGAGGAAATTTTTCAAAGTATTGTGTGGACTTAGAAAAATTTCTGATATTTTTTCATTTTGTAGTACCAAGGCTCTGGTTGTCTTACGGCGCCGGTTGAAGGGGTTTAGCCCGAGGAGGGGGCTTAAGTTTGGGGTACCAGGGACCGACTGGGGCGGTCGGTCCCTGGAGGTCCTGTAGGGGCCGGGTGTGTCTAGATTGTGGCCGGGGATAGGGAGCCTTTTTTCGGGTATAGGTCCCAGGGTTAGACCCCTGGTTCTATAGGGCTCCAGGGGTCCACGTACCCGGCTCCTCTGCCCCAGAATGGGGCCTTCAGGCTGGGTTAAGGCCCAGCCCTATTACCCCTGGTTCTACGGGGCTCCAGGGGTCCACGTGCCCGGCTACTCTGCCCCAGAATGGGGCCTTCAGGCTGGGTTAAGGCCTGGTCTTTTTACCCCTGGTTCTATGGGGCTCCAGGGGTCCACGTGCCCGGCTACTGTGCCCCAGAATGGGGCCTTCAGAATGGGTCAAGGCCCAGCCTTATTACCGCTGGTTCTACGGGGCTCCAGGGGTCCACGTGCCCGGCTACTGTGCCCCAGAATGGGGCCTTCAGGCTGGGTCAAGGCCCAGCCTTATTACCCCTGGTTCTACGGGGCTCCAGGGGTCCACGTGCCCTTCTCCTCTGCCCCAGAATGGGGCCTTCAGGCTGGGTCAAGGCCCGGCCTTTTTACCCCTGGTTCTATGGGGCTCCAGGGGTCCACGTGCCCTTCTCCTCTGCCCCAGAATGGGGCCTTCAGGCTGGGTCAAGGCCCGGCCTTTTTACCCCTGGTTCTATGGGGCTCCAGGGGTCCACGTGCCCTTCTCCTCTGCCCCAGAATGGGGCCTTCAGGCTGGGTCAAGGCCCAGCCCTATTACCCCTGGTTCTACGGGGCTCCAGGGGTCCACGTGCCCGGCTACTGTGCCCCAGAATGGGGCCTTAAGGCTGGGTCTAAAGCCTGGCCTTTTTACCCCTGGTTCTACGGGGCTCCAGGGGTCCACGTGCCCTTCTCCTCTGCCCCAGAATGGGGCCTTCAGGCTGGGTCAAGGCCCGGCCTTTTTACCCCTGGTTCTATGGGGCTCCAGGGGTCCACGTGCCCTTCTCCTCTGCCCCAGAATGGGGCCTTCAGGCTGGGTCAAGGCCCGGCCTTTTTACCCCTGGTTCTATGGGGCTCCAGGGGTCCACGTGCCCTTCTCCTCTGCCCCAGAATGGGGCCTTCAGGCTGGGTCAAGGCCCAGCCCTATTACCCCTGGTTCTACGGGGCTCCAGGGGTCCACGTGCCCGGCTACTGTGCCCCAGAATGGGGCCTTAAGGCTGGGTCTAAAGCCTGGCCTTTTTACCCCTGGTTCTATGGGGCTCCAGGGGTCCACGTGCCCTGCTCCTCTGCCCCAGAACGGGGCCTTCAGGCTGGGTCAAGGCCCAGCCCTATTACCCCTGGTTCTACGGGGCTCCAGGGGTCCACGTGCCCGGCTACTGTGCCCCAGAATGGGGCCTTAAGGCTGGGTCTAAAGCCTGGCCTTTTTACCCCTGGTTCTATGGGGCTCCAGGGGTCCACGTGCCCTTCTCCTCTGCCCCAGAATGGGGCCTTCAGGCTGGGTCAAGGCCCAGCCCTATTACCCCTGGTTCTACGGGGCTCCAGGGGTCCACGTGCCCGGCTACTGTGCCCCAGAATGGGGCCTTAAGGCTGGGTCTAAAGCCTGGCCTTTTTACCCCTGGTTCTATGGGGCTCCAGGGGTCCACGTGCCCTGCTCCTCTGCCCCAGAACGGGGCCTTCAGGCTGGGTCAAGGCCCAGCCCTATTACCCCTGGTTCTACGGGGCTCCAGGGGTCCACGTGCCCTTCTCCTCTGCCCCAGAATGGGGCCTTCAGGCTGGGTCAAGGCCCAGCCCTATTACCCCTGGTTCTACGGGGCTCCAGGGGTCCACGTGCCCGGCTACTGTGCCCCAGAATGGGGCCTTAAGGCTGGGTCTAAAGCCCTGCCTTTTTACCCCTGGTTCTATGGGGCTCCAGGGGTCCAAGTGCCCTTCTCCTCTGCCCCAGAATGGGGCCTTCAGGCTGGGTCAAGGCCCGGCCTTTTTACCCCTGGTTCTATGGGGCTCCAGGGGTCCACGTGCCCTTCTCCTCTGCCCCAGAATGGGGCCTTCAGGCTGGGTCAAGGCCCGGCCTTTTTACCCCTGGTTCTATGGGGCTCCAGGGGTCCACGTGCCCTGCTCCTCTGCCCCAGAACGGGGCCTTCAGGCTGGGTCAAGGCCCAGCCCTATTACCCCTGGTTCTACGGGGCTCCAGGGGTCCACGTGCCCGGCTACTGTGCCCCAGAATGGGGCCTTAAGGCTGGGTCTAAAGCCTGGCCTTTTTACCCCTGGTTCTATGGGGCTCCAGGGGTCCACGTGCCCGGCTCCTCTGCCCCAGAATGGGGCCTTCAGGCTGGGTCAAGGCCCGGCCTTTTTACCCCTGGTTCTATGGGGCTCCAGGTCCCCAGCAACCACCAAGAGGCAAAACTCGCTACGTGTGAAAGTGGGACTTTGTCATTTTTCTAAACTGGAGGCATGGTACTACCGGGGTGAAGCAAGTCCCATTGGAGGCTTGCTGTTAGCTTCCGGAGGATGGCAGGGGAAAAAGCAACAAAAGGGAACAGATGTCCCTTCATTTTGGTCCGGGGAAGGTACCCTGCGAATCCTGCCTGCCTGCGCCTGGAGGAACACCACTTAAAATCGTGGTTTCTGAAATGGGGGAAGCACGTGAAAAAAAACCTCCCAAGAAAGTGCTAAATGCACTATGCAGAAGGTGTCTCCATTGACTTTGAATGGGGAGGCCCCAGCAACTACCAAGAAGCAAAACTCAATCACGTCTGGCAAAATAGACAGGTCCCCAGCAACTACCAAGAGGCAAAACTCGCTACGTCTGAAAGTTGGACTTTGTCATTTTTCTGAACTGGAGGCATGGTACTACCAGAGTGAGGCTGAAATTTTTCTAAGTCCCACCAGAGGCATGGTACTACCAGAATGAAGCTGAAATTTTTCTAAGTCCCACCAGAGGCATGGTACTACCAGAATGAAGCTGAAATTATTCTAAGTCCCACCAGAGGCATGGTACTACCAGAGTGAATCTGAAATTTTTCTAAGTCCCACCAGAGGCATGGTACTACCAGAATGAAGCTGAAATTATTCTAAGTCCCACCAGAGGCATGGTACTACCAGAGTGAATCTGAAATTTTTCTAAGTCCCACCAGAGGCATGGTACTACCAGAGTGAATCTGAAATTTTTCTAAGTCCCACCAGAGCCTTATTGGTGGGTCTAACGCCCGGCCTTTTGACCCCTGGTTCTATGTGGTTCCAGGGGTCCAGATGCCCTGCCTTTTTACCCCCAGAACCGGGCCTTCTGGGCGGGTTACATCCTGGCCATTAGACCCCTGGTTCCTGGAGGTCCTGTCGCCTGTCACTGAAAATGAGGCGTGTACTCATTGAATTTTGAATCCTGTAGGCGGGGACCATGGGAATCGGTTTGTGGGTGGGGTACAACTGGTGTTGGCAGAGGAAGAAGGACGAGGTTGAGTGAAGATGGCGAAAAAGCGGAGATGTAGCGAACTGAGGCAGCTGGCGGTGGAAGAAAGCAGGTTTAGGAGTATTTCAGGAGATACTGCGGCAGGTGAGGGGGAAAGAGAAGGGAGAGTAGGTCGGAGATACCCAGCAAAGAAGAAGGGCAGAGGGAGCGGGTGTGGTGCGCACCATGTGCCTTCGAAGGACCGAGGGCACCAGCATGGCCCAGGTGAATCCGGTTCAGAGGGTCCCAGTGAACCAGACCCGGATACGTCAGACGAATGGCTGCCGTCTGTTTCGTCTGACACCGACACAGCCTCATCGCCGGAGCGGGAGCCAGATCGCTCCGATAATGGACGTGACAGAGGTAAGAATTAACCCCCATTCAGTCCTTGTTACATGAACACCATTTTCCTCCAGTTGTATTATGGGCACCTGTTGCTAATCATTATGGTAATTATGTGTTACAGGTGGTGGGTCCAGCAGGGCCCCCATCCCTCCTCGTGGTGGAGGACAAAGAAAGAAAGGTGTGTCAGCTAGGGGCTGGGACCACGACCAGGACCAGGACCAGGGCTGGTGTCAAGCCGGCTGGGAACCCCTGGGGTTGGCGTTTACTGCAACACCGGGCCCTCAGAACGCTGCGGCGGACTTAGACTCCAATGAGCCGGCCGATTACCTAGACCTGTTTGTGACAGATGAGCTGCTGCAGCATATTCGCGCTCAGACCAACTTGTATGCTCGTCAGTACTTTGAAGCCAACCCTGAGGCGCTACCACACAGCAGAGGTAATGCCTGGAAGCCAGTGTCAGTCCCAGAACTGAAAACATTCTTTGCACTGAGTTTCCTCACTGGCTACATCAAAAAGCCAAGCCTTGACTTATACTGGAGTGTAGAGGAAATAGATGCAACACCATATTTCAGCCAGACAATGTCCAGGAACAGATTTCAAATTATATGGCGGTTCCTCCATTTCAATAACAATGCCACACAAAATACTGCTGATAAAATGTACAAAGTCCGCCCAGTGTTAGATTATCTTGTTGGGAAATGCAAAGAACTGTACCAGCCAGGAGAAAACATTTGCATTGATGAGGGCATGATGCAGTGGCGGGGGCGCCTATCGTTCCGAGTGTATAACCCACAAAAGCCGGTGAAGTATGGTATAAAATCGTACATTCTGTGTGACTCTGCGACAGGGTACTGCTTCAACTTGCGGCCTTATGTGGGTGAAGGTAGTACTCTGCCAGAGATAGTGTTCTCTCTGCTTGATCGTCTCCAGGGTCATGGTTATACTGTCTACATGGACAATTTCTATAATTCTGTGTCCCTGTGCGAACGCTTACTGAGAGCACAGACAAACGTCTGTGGAACCCTCAGGAAAAACAGGGGAGAGCCATTGATCATCCGGGATATCAAAAAGTCTGACCTGGGGGCAGGGGAACGAATTGTGCGGCACAACGGGCGCATGATGGTGGTAGCTTGGCAGGACAAACGAATCGTGAAGATGGTGACAACCTGCCACCAAGACAGAATGGAAGGGGTTGATGTGTGGCAGAGGGGGCAGAGACATAAAGTGACCCAGTTTAAACCAGTGTGTGTGATCGCCTACAACTCCAACATGAATGGCGTGGATAAACTGGACCAGAATGTGGCCTACTACCCCTTCATAAGGAGGTCCCTAAACTGGTCAAAGAAGTTTGTGGCTTACATGTTCCAAATTGCCATGTTTAACGCATATGTTCTTTATAGGGCCAGAAATCCACAACAATGTAAGTCACTTTTGGAGTTCACACGCAGGGTCGTGAGGATGTGGTCAGGGAAGCAGCATGGGGTGCTGGAGGCGGAGACGGCCCAGGCAGACGAAGCACACAATCCCAGAGCACCGTACAACATGGACCCTGAAAGTAGGCTGGATGGCAACATGGCGAGGCACAGGCTGGAAAAGCTGATGCCCACCCCCAACAAGACCAGGCCAACACGGAGGTGTCGTGTCTGTGCGCGCAGCGGCCGCCGCAGTGAGACCAGGATGTGGTGTGTTTCCTGCCGTGTGGCGTTACATGCAGGACATTGTTTTACAGCATATCACACACAGAGAAATAGTACACTGACTAGGGCATGTTTATGAATAAATGACTGTTTTTCTATCAAACACCTTGTTTTATGTGTTGTTTTTGTTGTTTCATAGAAGTCTACACTTTCTGTGTTCATAAAGTCATAAAACTCAATATTCTTTGGTTCTAAAAAAATCACTCAAGATTCTCCAAAACTGCTGGCACTGTGAGGCTGGCTGTTCAGAAAATAGCTGGCAGTGAATGAGTTAATAAAAAGTTTTGTATTTTATTTGTTAACATATTATTATTATTATTATTATTATTATTATTATTATTATTATTATTATTATTATTATTATTATTATTATTATTATTATTATTATTATTAGTAGTAGTAGTAGTAGTAGTAGTAGTAGTAGTAGTAGTAGTAGTAGTAGTAGTAGTAGTATCAATAACCTAACACTACATAACATGTCACTAGATGAGGAATTCACATGTACCAGTTAATTAGTAATATTTGTATTTGGCATTAAAATGACTCACTCTGTCACTGTCATGGTCCAGTATTTCTACAGTAACTGGTCTGAAGATTTATCTCTTTGGTCTGTCATTCACACACTATTTCAATTTGCGATATGCTATTAGCACAGTGCTAAGCTAGGACTATTAGCACAGAAGATACTTAGCTCTTCACAGGGGCTTTAAAAGACTGTGATGACACTTCAGCTTTAAGGTAAACACTGTGTGTCACCAAGTGCTTCATTAAATTCGTCGTATTTTCATCTTTGCACGTAAATGTCTTTAACACCTGTAGCATTTGGAACAATCTGGATCTTCTTCTGAACTGTAACCGCATGTTTCGCCTTTTCGCCTTTGACATGAGGATGTCGTCTGCACTGCTGCGTGTGCACACTGCCGCTAACAGTGGACAGAGGGCGTTATTAAACAACATTTGCATATATGCGTGGTGTCGAAATATGGTACCGAAGTTCATTCAGATTTCGGTCTGGTTACTACTGTTAATGTTTGCCCTGGTTCCAAACCTATACCGACTTTTGGTACCAAACCTTACCCAGAACCCCTTCTGCCAGCTACCCTGGGTATTTTCACCTTCCCTCACCACTGGACTTACCAGTAAAATTAAGAAATGCCAGACAACACAGACAAACAAGACAGGGACAGACAGACAGACAGACAGCTGTTCTTTTGTGTTGACCTGGTCTCGCAGGCGGTCGGTCTCCTCCTGGTACTCCTGCAGCTGTTTCTTCCACTGCTCCACGCTGCTGTTAGCTTCCTGTAGAGCCGCCACCAGCTTAGCATTGCTGTCCTGAAGGGTGAAGAGCTCCGCCTCCAGGTTGATCTCACACATGGACCTGAGGAGGAGACATCAAAGCACAAAACATATATTTACAGACAGATCTGTGGATTTTACAGACAAAAAGGTCAGGGGTCACTGGCTCAATTCCTAAAAAACTAAAATGAACTATAATGGAAAAACCAATGGAGATAGAGACTTAGTTACTATTACTAACATACAGGAAACCTGGCATGGACTTCAAAATGGTGTCATGACCTCTGATTCACATGATTTGAAATGGCGGTAACTCCAAACAGAGTGGTGGTCAGTACTATTGTGAGCAGATAGGAAACTACATGTAGGCTCCAAAATGACATCATGACCTTTGACCTTGAATGACAGATTTATCCTTTAAGAGCTAAAATGTTTGAGGGGCAGGGTTGGTTATAAATAAAAGATGTAAACAATTTATGAATAAATTGTTACTGGATTTTAGCACATTTTGCATTTTTTTTCTCCATGTTTCTTGTGTTTTGTTGTAATTTTGGATTAAAAAAGTAACAAACAGAGACATAAAACAAAGGTATGGGATGCCATGAAACACAACAACAAACCTTTACATAAATTTTTCATTACATTTACATAAAGATAACACAACTTAAGCAGGTTGTAACATTACACAAAGAAGCAACTGTGCTTCCAACATAGACCTGACAATGGATCTGTACGAGATATATATATATATATATATATATGGTGTCTGATAATGATGAGTCATGTCCACTGAAATCAGCAGGGAAACTGAACAAACATGAGAAGATAAGAGTTTAGGAAGCAGACCATTTACTATGACGACAGCTCAGCAACCACAAAACAATTAACCATAGCAACAGGAAGAAAAAGCCTGCATAGGCACCCAACAGTCATAAAATAAAAGTGCTGGGATAATAGGTTGTAAAGCGCTCAGGGTGAGTGTTTTTCTGCCGCCTGCGTTGGAATGGGAGGCGGAGCCATCAATAACACATGTAACGCTCATCATTAGAAGCTGCGTCAGGGTCGACTGATCTTAAGTCACAGACTCGCGGCTTCAAATCTGATGCATGTTCCCAATTTCACCTCCAACATTAGATGAAGACAAAGGGAACGGATGTAACCCTCATGTCCTCTGGAGGTTCATGCAGTTCTATGGACGTGAAGCCGCTCGTATTCTCCACCTGCTGTAGCACTGATTGTACCAGTGTGATAAAAGCCTTTTAGAATGACTCATCACAGACACTTATGTTTCCAAGGAGCTGAAAATTAAGTTCACACCAGCCCAGCCTGATTCTGTTCCAACAAAACCAAACAAATAAAGGAACATGAGAGGTGGAATATTTTAGTGCCATGTGTGTTTGTCACAGTGTGAGCGAAGAAGTAACAGCGCAGAAGAAAGAATTTCAGGTGGATGGGATAAAACAATCTTATCTTTAGCTGTAATCAAAGACACGAATGATGAGTTCAATAGTTGATGTTCTAAAACCAGCTTAACGCTGCGTTGAATGGTTTCTTTAAAAGCTCCATTTTATACAGCTGAGGGATTCCAACTGCAGAAATTAAATATGTGGAATTCAAATAATAATAATAAAAATAAATAAATGAAATAAAATTAAATATATGCACATCCTTTATAGGCCTGTAAATATTTGCATATGAGCAGATTTGTTTATTACTATCTTTTTATCTTAAAAGGGAAATAGACTGTGTGTGTGTGTGTGTGTGGGTTTTTTTTTTTTTTTGGGGGGGGGGGGGGTACAGTCACCAGGAGTGTGTTTTCGTAATGATAAGAGGTGGGGCAAATTAGGTAAAACTTTTGCATGGGGGTGGGGTTTGTTGTTCCTGTGTTCCTGGCACTACTTGTACTTTATTATGATTGATTGATATTAATATTTTAACTGCAATTGTGTGTTTTTAACTCATCTATTTTCCATTTTTAAAAACCAATATGAACTGGTCCATGTATGAATTGTACTACACAAATAAAACTTGCCTTACCATTACGGGATGTCCCCATAAGTTTCCCTACACAGGAAACATAATAAATTCCATACATATATGGTTCTAACATGTATTTCTTTATATATTTCAGATAAACCAAAGAACGCATTTGAATAAAGAGCAACAAATTGAAATGTCAGTCATATAGAGCATATTATATAAATGATAACAAATAGTTATGGACAGAAACCACAAAAATGGTTTATGTCAAAAAACGTTGATTTTTCCTATGTATGGAAACATATGGGGACACCCTATATACATACACACACACACACACATACACACATACATACATACACACACACACACACACATATATATATATATATATATATATATATATATATGTATATATATATTTCTGTACTACATGAGCTTTGGACTTAATTCAGTGACTGGTTCCGTCTGTGGAAACACAGGGATGGATCAGTAGATGGTAGATGAGTTGGTGGGTTTTTTGGTGTTCCTTTGTAGATCTTTATTCTTTCTTTTATCTTAACATTTCACAGATGAATAAATTAATTTGTGCCAGTGTTTGTTTTTTCTCACATGAAGGCCTGAGGCCCTGTTTTCCTCTTCTACTCTGAGACAGGACAGTGTTTTAACCCTTTTCACCATAAAGATCTGAGTAAAGTGTGGGGTGGGGGGGCTGGGGGGCTGGGGGGCTGGGGGGCTGGGGGGGGGGGTTCATCTCTAATAAACTTACTAGACTGTGATGGATAAAATATTCCGTTCCATTCACTCCCACACCCATATCTGGTTCTCTGTGTGTATTTTTCTTATGTGTGTATGTTTGTGGATTATTGTGTTCTTTTGCCCAAATGGACAGGGACTAGAAACATCACACAATGACAAAAGATGAAAAACTAATTCTGTGTCAACTTCTGAATGATAAAAGCAAAAGTAGAAAACAGCCTTTACCCTTCTGACAACATCTTCTTAACTCTCTCCTTCTCCACCGTCAGTTCCACCTCAGCACTCTTACTGCGGAACAGCTTCTCCTCACCGGGTCCGTTAACTGTGAGCAGCGGCGGTGAATGTCGTTCCTCTGACAAATCCTGAACAAAATAAAACCACAAAACAAATGTGAATGTATTTATTTATTTATAACCTTCTTTGAAACCCAGAGACATATTAAAAACACAACCTCATTCACAACAATATTTATCATTTATATTTTGAAACATGGGTTTTACTGGTGAATCAATGTTGTAGGACGAAAGTGGATGAAAGTGTTTCCATGGTAACTACAGAGCCTCTGAACGTCCAAATGGTTCATATGTGATGACTATGAGAAAGATGAAAAACTGTATTTTCCATAAATTATTTACATGTAATGATAGAATGAATGGAGCAAAAGGTATTAAACAGTTTTGATCAGTAGATGGTTTTAGTTGATGGTGGAGGTTTGAGTCTTTGGTGAAATATTATATTAATTCTGATATTAAAATATTAGGATGAACTGTTGTATGAGTGAGTAATTAATGTTTTTACATCAGATTGAGGCAGTTGGTAGAGCGGGTCGTCCAGTAACTGAAGTTGGTGGTTCAAATCCCACTCTGTGCTAATCGGCCCGTTGTGTACTTGGGCAAGACATTTCAAGATATGGACCACAGCCGTGCTGATATGGACCACAACCATGAAGATATGGACCACAACCATGAAGGTATGGACCACAACCGTGAAGATATGGACCACAACCGTGAAGATATGGACCACAACCATGAAGATATGGACCACAACCATGAAGGTATGGACCACAACCATGAAGATATGGACCACAACCATGAAGATATGGACCACAACCGTGCAGATATGGACCACAACCGTGCAGATATGGACCACAACCGTGCAGATATGGACCACAACCATGAAGATATGGACCACAACCATGAAGATATGGACCACAACCATGAAGATATGGACCACAACCATGAAGATATGGACCACAACCGTGCAGATATGGACCACAACCGTGCAGATATGGACGACAACTGTGCAGATATGGACCACAACCGGGCAGATATGGACCACAACCATGAAGATATGGACCACAACCGTGCAGCAGTTCAGTATATTTCATATATACTGTTCACTCTGATTTATTACAGTAATGTACATGTTGTCACGGTAACTCTGGTCACTTCCTGAAGGGGGCATGTCCAGGCCAGTCTTAATTGAGTAAAGGTTGGGTGGCATTTACATGCACAGAGAAATGTAATTACAACCACATTATCTGACTTGGTTAGCCTGACTTCTAAACTCCAGTCTGATTTGATTTCACTCTATTTAAGGTGTTTACTTGACTTTGCAAAGTTCGATTTTTATTTGACTAAGGCAATAATACAGACACAATATAAACACTGCGACTTCAGGCACCATTTACATGAGGACCATTGTGAGTGAAAATGACAAAATATTTCATGGGAAGTATCTTTTGTTTACACGACAACCGCACTGTCAGGATCTGATAATGCAAAAATCCGAAGACCCCTTCTAGGGTTAGGATTTTGAAGACAAGCTGAGTCGTGTCTCTTTCTAAACAGCAAGAAACGCAGAACATGTTCACATCCCATACATTTTACATCACAGTCAATGTACTGAACTGGTAAAACAATATCAGACTACCTCGATACACATGCTCGCGGACATGCTGGCGTTTTATCACATACCACCAAGCGGCATGGCATGCATATCCAATCAAATTTCGGCCACTGTTGCATCTTCATATAAACACAAATGTCCTTCTGAGAATGCTTGTCTAAACACGGATTAAAAATTTAAGACAAGACACGACATTTGTGTCTTTTGTTTTCATCATCACCGTATAAACGTAGCCTCAGTTTGAGCGGTTCTTGCTCATGGTAGTGTCACATTCAGACATGTCCTGGCCAGCAAACAGACCGGACGCAGCAGGACGTAACAGGACTCAACCTGCGAGCGTTCGGTCCGTCCCATCTGGGCTCCTGGAAACAGGCTTCATGTGGACCTGTCACCACGTGTGGAGTCCAGACGTCTTCTCTACTGTGAAGCTCTGAGCTCAGATCCAACAGAAAATAAACGACTTGCTTGTTCCAACACCTCCTATGGTGTTTATGTGGATAAAATAATATATGTAAATAAATAAGCTGGAATTATATGTTGAGGTGTTATGTCAGCGCAGCTTTGATTACTGGACTTTTTATTGAGATCAGGATTTTAAAAAGCTATGTTTTAGAAGTGGTTCTACAGCTAGTCATTCTGTAAAAGGAAAAATACTGGATGAGACTCAAAGTTTATTATGAGAGGAAACACTTCTAATCTGCCATGTTGAGACCACGGTGGACTTTACAGACCCTGCAGACCTTGAGTCTCCTTCTCCTTCTTCTTCTACTTCTAGCCAGTTCACTGAATATATTTAAAAACCAAATTAAAAACATTTTTATTTTCATCAGCCTTTGAAGGGAGATAAAAACGGGGTCACAATTCTGTGACCCCATTCTTTATTCTTTAGAATTTGTGTGTAATCAAATCTTAATGTATTCCTTATTTATTTTATTGAAATTGTATAATGTATGTATAATCAGTTTATCTTGTACTTTTGTCATTTTATAATTTTGTTCAATCAAATCTTAATGTATTTCTTATTTCACCCTTGTCTTAAAATTGTATTTTGATTTTTAATCAATGTTGAAGTACTTTGGGCTACAGTTTCTGTATGAACGGTGCTATATAAATAAAGTTTATTATTATTATAATTACTTCTCCCCTTTTCCTTGTCTTCTTCTTCTTACTACTTCTCCTCTTTCTCCTATTCTCTTATTTCTTCTTTTCCTTTTTATTCCTCCTCCTCCTCCTCCTCATCTTCTTCTCTCCTCTTTGTTCTTCTCCTCCTCTCCTTTTTCTTCTACTTCTCCTTCTCTCCTTTTTCTCCTCCTACTACTTATCCTATTCTCCATAGTTCATCCAACTTTCACATTACACTATTGTTTCCAAATCAGGTCAGAATAAGAGTCATAAATGATGAGGTCTGTCTACAATTCTATATTGTTCACAAATAAATTAATATCCGATGTTTGTGCAAAACAACAGTGTTCTGAATGTTCCTGTTTGTGCTGTGGCTGCACATTCACATAGTCCTGTTTTTTTTTTTTTTTTTACTAAAGGTCACAAGAGTGAGAGTTAATTTTTCCTTCTGCATAAACTCTGTCACTGTGAGAAAGGAACTGAACTCCAAAATCTAAACTTCCTCACGCAAACAAATGCAGCTCAACAGAGAAATGCCTAAAAAAAAGTCATGAAATCTGTATTTTTCTGGGACAATATAAATGGAGCATGTGTTCGCTAAAGTCACATGACCATCAGCTGTTTCATTCATCCATATCCATGAACAGGTCGTCACTGTCAGATAATTAGGCTGTGTTTTAAATCACATTCTACATACTTCCATACTCCTACTCAGTGATTGGACAGTATGCAAAGTGTTAACACTCTAGCATATGAAAAGATAACCCACAATGCATCACACTCCTATCTGTGCAAAAATCGACAGACTTAAGCTGATTTAACTTGAGCTCTAAAGTCTTTAAATACATCAGTTAATTATTTTTTTTAATCAGGCAAGAAAGTACCTCATTAGATGCTGAATGTGGCGTTCATTTGTCTAAATACCACCTATTTACAATTTACGACAAATTCGGCAAAACGCTAGCTAGCCGTAGTGAGCAAATTACTTCCGGTTATTTCCACAAAATAAAACAACCCTTTCTTTTTCTTATATGAAAAACCAC
This sequence comes from Siphamia tubifer, assembly GCA_020466265.1. Taxonomy (NCBI): domain Eukaryota; kingdom Metazoa; phylum Chordata; class Actinopteri; order Kurtiformes; family Apogonidae; genus Siphamia; species Siphamia tubifer. Next base: position 13,895,644 of record CM035786.1, read on the forward strand.
ACTGATAAATCTGGGCTTTTACTTTGAAAGCAAGAAGTTAATCTACACCCAAACTACTAAGCTTTCACCAATGTTTACACTGATCCTGTCCCGTTTATGGAATTTGTCGACAGTGATGATTGGATGTCATGCCCTGTTGCATCTTGGGTAATGTCGAGTAGGAAGTTTATAATACATACTCTACATATCTGCAGAATCTAGTATGCATCCAGGAACTTGTCACTCAAACTTGCATATTGCCACTGTATACTGCATATTCAAAAAGTATGAGTAGAAGGTAAGTATGCAGTTTCCAACACAGCATTAGTGTCATAGTAAAAGTATAATAATATGTGGGTTATTCTATGAAACTGGTCCTAAAAGCAGGACATGGACGTTATACTGCAAAAATATAAATCTGACCAAGTCTGTTTGTCTCATTTCTAGTTTAAGTAACTCATTACACTCATTACAAGATGATGCATTTACTGTCACCACATTAACTAATTCCAGAGGTGGTAAATGTACTCACATTCTGTCCTTATGCAGAAGTAAAAAAATAAATAAATAATAATAATACTAAAATAAAATTCTCTGGTAAAAGTAGAAGTACTGATTCAACTCCTTTACTGAAGTAACAATATAAAAAAAGTAAAACTGCATTTTATATATATATATATATTTTGCCATGGATGAAATAATACCTATTTAACTAGGAAAATCAGAAAAGATGCAAAACTATATATATATATATATATATATATATATATATAAAGCCTCTAAAAGTGAGTTTCAGTGCAGATAATGTGTTTGATTGGGTCACAGCTACTGACTTTAGCAGACATTGAATTGAATTGAATACTTTATTACAGACTCATATGTTCCATACAAAAAAAGAAAGAAGAAAACACATAAAAAAAGGACAGGTACATCACATAGATACGTCCAATGTCTTAAGGTATGTGCAGACATTGATAGGACAGAAAACACAGACAATTGATATGGACAGAAAATTTAGGAAAAAAAAAAAAAAAAAGTCACAATTGAGACAAAAAGTCATCATTATGAGATTTTAAAAAGTCATAAATATGAGATAAAAAAAGTTATGATTATGAGATAAAAAGGCATAGATATGAGATAAGAAATCTATGATGAGATCAAGAGTTGAATTTATGAGATAAAATCATAATTCTGATATAAAAAGTCACAGTTTCTCTTCACTGATTTTCCCTCTTATTTCCATTACTGTCACGTCTGTTTAGTTCGAATAAGTAAAGAGTGTATTCTGAGAATGTAAGGAGTATAATGTACATATATTTATATAAATGTGAGGATGATAACAACAACAACAACAACAATAATAATAATAATAATAATAATAATAATATCCATCCATCCATCCATAAAAATAAGAGGACATGGTCAACTTGCAAATGAAGTGTGAACAGTGTGTTTACAGAAAGAACTGAAGAAGAGCAAAAAAAAAAAAAAATCATAGATAACACCAGTCCAATCTGCCCCCAAAGCCAAAGGATCCACTGCACTTAGCCCTGAATAATTTATACCAAGATCATGTTTAAGTCATGTGTGGGATTAAACATTTTCAGATGGAATTTTCTGTATATTGTTCCCGAAGAGAGTGAGTAGAAAAGGACGAAAGCGCATCAATTATCAAACAACCTGTGAAGATTTACTGCCGTTAAAGGACCAATCTGTGCATATATTTATTTATCTCTCAGGGGCTTGAACTCAGTGACACGTCTCGTTTATCCACTCGTTCTCCTCAATTGATCGCAGAAAATGTAGAAATAAAAAAATTACAAAAAAAAAAAAAAAGAAGGGGTGCATTTAGCCAATGTCAGGATTAAATTACATTTGCACTGATGTTAACAAAGCTTTGGTTTGTAGTGAATGCCAGCTGCGCTTTCAAAATAAAACTTTGATGATTCTTTGGATAAATTATTGAACATTTTTGTCCGTGTAAAACTCAGACACATGCCTATGAACACCACAGCCCTGCAGAAAAAAAAACGAAAGAAAGATAGTGTTTTACCCACCTGGGAGAGCTGACACAGATGGATATGTCCCATGATGCATCAGGAGAAGGGGGGGAAAGATGAGACAAAAGGTAATTAGATTATTATTAAAGGAAATTATTAAGCAGTCCTGTAATAAACAAAAAGGCTTCATTTCATTTGACACACACAGTATCCTCACATTATTACATTTTTACCTGGTAACTCTTCTATATTTATGATTTAAAGAACATAATAAACCCACATGTGAGCAGCAGCCAATGGGATTCACACACTTTAAACCCTTTACCTTTCTGGGCTGATTTGGCTTAAAATTTCTGAACAATTCCAGGGTATATAAAGCTGTATTTGGTAGGTACGTACCGGATTATGAGGAGGAAGTAAGAAAATTAAATATGACGAATATTTCATGACAAAATGAACAAAATAGTAAAAAAAAGTTAAATAGTTAAATTATTTTTAAAAAGTGGTGTCAGCGCAACAAACTCCAACTCCTTGCACAATTTGACCAGATGTCCCTTTATCTCTTATCACTGTGAAAACATATTTTTGGTGACCGTGACCTTTGACCTACATTCACCAAAATTGAATGGCATCTATTGTCACACCTTTCCTGAAATTTTCATGTAAATTGGTCCAGTAGTTTTTGTGTAAAGCTACTGACAGACAAACAAACAAACTGAACCAAAAACATTACGGCGAGGGGGGGGGGTGATCAACAAATTGAACCAAAATGATGGTGGTGGGAGGATCTCATTTCTGCTTTTTGAAAATGATGTGATCCTCTTAGCTTTGTCGAGCAACGACCTCCAGTTCTTCAGTGTGAAGCGGCCAGGAGAAGGGGTCAGAGGGAAGTCCTGCCTCAGGTGGAGGAGTTCAAGTAGCTGAGGATCTTATACACGAGTGAGGGAAGGATGGAGCAGGAGAAGGAGTGAAGAAGGAGCTAAGCGGGAGGCGAAGCTTCGATTTAGTGGTCGATCTACGTTCCTTTGGGAAATGACCCAGAGGATGAGGTCACGGGTACAAGCGCCTGAAATGAATTGCCCTTGCAGAGTGGGCGGGGCTCAGCCTTAGAGATAGGGTGAGGAGCTCGGACATCTGGGAGGGACTCAGAGTAGAGCCACTGCTCCTCCACATCCAGAGGAGCCAGTGGAGGTGGTTCGAGCGTCTAGTGAGGACACCTCCTGGACTCGGATAAACTGAGTACGATGACTACGAACCCTGTGATTAATCTGATTTTAAAAAAATGTGTAAATAAATTTCTTATTTTTTCTTCTCTTTTTTCATATTCTTTTTTTGTGCTTTTTTCCCCTTTTAAGTTAATTTCTCCTCCTTTTTTCTTTTCTCCCCATCTTTTCTTTTTTCTTCTTTTTTCCCTCATTTTTTAATGTTGTTTTTGCTTCTTTTCCCCTTTTTGTTACTTTCCTCCTTTTTTACTGTCTCTCTGTTTTTCTTTTCTCTTCTTTTTCTCTTTTTTCTCTATTTCTGTATTTCTTTCATCTTCTTTTTTCCTCTTTTTTCCCTTCTTTGTCACTTTCCCCATTTTTCTCTTCTTTTTTCTTTTCTCTTTTTCTCTTTTTCCTCTTCTTTTGCCTTCATGTTTCCGCTCATCTTTCATCAGAACTCTCATCATACCATCTCTGCACCATCTCCTCTGTTTACTTATTTATTCCACCGTGGGTCCATTTGCTCTTTTAGCTTCTGTTTCTACACCCTGTGTTTGACTGAAACTGCTGTTATTTATTCATATGTAAATGCAGCGTAGGTTCACGCTCATGCACTAGATACTTAGTTTTAGTCGTTTTAATACCAATGCAGCGGTTGTAAAATATTGATAAGTGGCATTTCTTTTTGCATCTGTATAGTGAAGCAAGAAAAGCTTCAGTCAGCTGATGTAGACAGATGTGCAGGTTAATCCTAAAATATCCATACCTCTGATACAGGATCTCTGCTCTAAAATTGATTCTCATTTCAAAATATGGAGCCTTTTGATCCTTAAGTCATTTAAAGTATATCCTTAACAGGAACACGGTGAAAAGTAACTAAACTATTGAGATAGGGCTGCACGATATTAGAAAAAATTGACATCGCAATTTTTTTTAACCCTGTGATATATATTGCAATATGAAAAAATACTCAGGAGTAAATAACAGATTAGTGGTCGACACAGAACAAATAGCTTGTAGCTGAAATAAAATAATAAAATTAATTATAAATAAATAAAGACATAAAATAAATAAAAATAATGACTAAAAATAAATAAATAAAATACATTAAATAAAGAGACAAATAAATAAATCCAAATAAATGAATAAAAAACAATACATGAATAAATAAAAAGACAAATAAATAAAAATTATAAAAAATAAAAGTAAAATAATTTCAGAACCTGCGATGTGACTATTACGCACACGTACACTGACGTCGATGCTCAAACATTATATTGCGCAGCTCTATATTGAGATGTTGTGTAAATGACAGGCAGTTGGTGGGACTACTTTTTCTTCCGCCTGGGTAAGTGCGTCATGTTTCAGTGCAGCAGACATTTTCATAGGCAGGAGGTTCTGAGCCAAAACCAAACAGACTAAAGATGAAAACAGTAAATATGATCTGGTTCCTGAACAAAAACCTGTGAATGAGGAACAACTGTGACAATGTTAGATGATGTGTTTTTGAAACGTTCAGTATTTTCAAGTTAACATGTTCATGGAACAATAATGAAGATACAAGTTTTAATCTTTTTAGTTATTTTATTCATATTACGCATTTGTATAGTCTATTATTTATTATTACAATACATTAATATAGACTATCCTGATTATGAGATATTATTTTATTTATTAAATACTGTATGGAGTAAATTTAAAGTAAATATAAATATACTTATAGTTTATTATACAAATCTGATTGCGTGAGGTGAGTATATATAAATGGTTTGTATGGATGTTTTGTGTTACTGGTAATTGGACAGAAAAAAGTGTGTTAAAGCAAAGGAAGCAGAATTTATTGGATTATTAGTTTGTAAAAAGGGAACAGAGTTTATAAGTTTGACATCTTCCCACTCCTTTTCCAGTGCAAAACGTTTTTTTGTTGTTGACCATTTTGATGTTTTGATGATTTTGTGTGTTTGAAATAAAATTGAAGTGAAAAAACTGACTGAAAATAGTAGTTCTTAATAATTAAGCAAGAATGTATTTGAATGTTTTTGTAATTGTACTCATTTTCTTTTTTTTTCCAGAGTTGAAAACACTGGTTTTTCTACTTCTATTTCTATTTTCTACCTCAATATGCTTCAGTTCATAATAAATAAATTACTCTGCCTTGTATTCTTGAGGAAGCTATGATTTGAAATACTGTACTTTTTTTTTTTTTAGATTTAAAAGACATATTAGGTGTAGTCGAATAAAATATCGGTATCTGTATCACCCGATACCAGCCAGAATTTTACTCTGTATTGGATCGGAATGTAAAGCAGTGGTCTGGAAGATGGAAGCAGCGCCCACGTCCTGCTGAGCCCACGCTGGACTGGGATGACTTTTAAATTTATATTGTTTCAGCTTCTGTTCGGCTTCAGTCGTTTGTGTGTGACCCCCTCCCCCACACCCAGAGTCTCATGAGCTGGTGTTTACACATATGCACATGTAGATGCTAAATGTGATGCTGCTTCAAATGGAACTGTACTGTTCATGCTCACGATGGGAACTGCACTTTGAGTATTAATTATTAAAAAAGAGCAGTGAATTTAATACAACCACCATAAATGCACAATATTGGATGTGTTTAATTCAGTAAAATATCATTAGAAATGTACCACACTGGACCTTCTTAATGCCGTAAAAAAACAAAAAAAAACAAAAAACAAAGTTGCCATAAATGTACCACATAACTGTTTTAATTATTTAATTATTATTATTGTATTGATTATTGTTGTATTGATTATTGTTGCACTTTGCACATGTTCGAAATAAATCATTCAAATCAAATCAAATTAATTGAGTTAAATAAATAATAATAATAATAATTAATTCCCATAAAGAGACCTCTGGACCTTTCTAATTAGGTAAAAATAAATAAATACATGTCTTTTTTAAATCACCATAAATCCACCAAATGTGGTTTTAGATATTCAGTAGAAATCTCCGTAAATGCATTGGTCCAGTAAAAATCACCATAAATTGACCAGACTGACTTTTTCATGTGATTTTCCACTATTGAAGTTCGTTTTTTGCTGGTTAACATCAGTCTTTAGTTGAATTTTGACACTCAAATTCGTATCTCACATGTGTTTTTTACTTTTTAGACAAAAACGAGGACCATGGCTGTTGGCATATCATTAAAGTTCTGTTGCATTTTCTGACTTATTAACGTTTGATGTGGTTTCTTTGAGGCATAAAAGCTGATTCTTCTTTCAGATGATTGCCTCACTCTGCTCCTGAGTGTCTGAGGGAATCATCTCAGTCCTTAAACCACTTCAAACTGTAATATTTGATCAGCTCAGCTGCTGTGCATCCAGTTTGGATTCACTCTGTTTCAGACTCCACCTTTGAACTTCTTGGTCTTATATCGCTGTATTTGGTTTTAATGGAAGCATTTGTCAGGGTCGACAAACTTTGCATTACTTCCTGAAGGGGGCGTGTCCAGGCCAGTCTTAATCGAGTTAAGGTTGTGTGGCGTTTACATGCACAGAGAAATTCAATTACAGTCGAGTTATCTGAAATGATTAGTCTGATTTCTTAAACTCCACTTTGATTTTATTCTAGTCTGATTTACATGACTTTGAAAAATTTGATTTTAATCAGAAAAAGCTTCCGTAACCAGAAGCCTTCTCTGGACGCCTCCCTGGGCCTCTTTGCTGGCGCTGGTGCCCTCACGACCCGGACCCAGATAAGACGGAGACGATGATGAATCAGAGAAAGGCAATAATTGGCAATAATTGGAAAAAGTGGATGTAATCGTACTATGTGATTGGTTCTAGTACAAATACTAACATTTGATTGGTTCTAGTACAAATACTAACATTTGATTGGTTCTAGTACAAATACTAACATTTGATTGGTTCTAGTACAAATACTAACATTTGATTGGTTCTAGTACAAATACTAACATTTGATTGGTTCTAGTACAAATACTAACATTTGATTGGTTCTAGTACAAATACTAACATTTGATTGGCTCTGTGGAAACAGACAAACCCATATTTTGTGCTACAGTGCTGTGGCAGTAGATATTGCCCAAAAAAACTTCTTCATATTTGTTTTAATAAATCCACATCCCTTTTAAGACCCACTTGAAAGGGGCCCAGGAGCCAAATGTGGCCCTGAAGCCACAGGTTGTCCACCCCTGCTCTAGTTAATTCTGTTAAACACAAAACAGCTACAACACTGTGTCTGTGAATGAAGCCTCCTGGTCCTGGCACCACTCTCTTTTGTTTGCATTTGTTGGTGGTTTAGTAATTAATATAGTTCACACATTTTTAATCACAGCAGGAGGTGCTGGTGGGAGGCGCTGCATCAGAGCGTGTGTGTCGCAGCCAACTGTTTAGTACCAAAGATCAGCCTCATGCAGCTTCACATTTCCAGTTTGTCTGGATATTTTTCCAGTGAACATGTGCAGAATGTGTCTCTGTTCTGTCAATGACACCGACTTTAACACACTTTTAAAGAAGCATTTGCAAAAACAAATAGAATAGAATAGAATAGAATAGAATAGAATAGAATAGAATAGAATAGAAGACTTTTTAGAAATTGGTGATAAATCATTTAAGAAAGGTAGTAATAAAGAAAAAATAATAATTTGGGAACTGGCATAAAAATATCACTGGGTTTTTATGGGTTAATACAAAAATCTGCATATAATGGGGTAAAGGGCATGAAAATTACACACTACTGTTTCTTCAATGTCTTTGTATTGTCTCAGGTACATTTTAAGAATCAAACTATTTATTCAAGACAGTGTTTCACAAAAAAAAACCAAATCCCTCATTATCTTTAGTGTTTAACTCAGTAAGTTCTGCATGTAACATGAGTGAACACAATGGGTTACATGCAAAACCTGGAATGAGATGTAGATTGATTGAAAGATGGATGTGTGGATAAAAAAAAACATTAAGATCCATACATTTAACACATTGTCTTTATTTAGAGTCTGTATAAAGACCATTTACAGACATATTTTCACATCTAATGCACTGACAATAAGGTAGATTTAACTTTCCATATTTGGGTCGTATTTTTGGACCCACTATTTAATTATAAATTCATTAATTATTGGATGGATTATAAAAATAATTTTTTGCATTTATCTGAGGTCATCATTAGGTCCATCCTAAAGATAAATATATCTAAATATGGATTCTATTATTGTGCCTAAAAAGGTGTAAAAAATAACCCCGTTTCATAAAAAGACACCTTTGTCTTCTACACTTTTCAGTTGTTGAGTGCTCTTTGCATCAGTTTGCTCATTCTTCAGTTTATCTCCCCAAATTTCACCATCTCCTCCTCCATCTTAACACTAAGCTCTGCAAATAAAGCTGAGAGCTGCAGCTTTAGCGCATGAAGATCTCCTGCTGTCATTCACGTATCAGAGGCAGGAGCTGTGGTCCAATAGAAACAGCCCTGCAGTAGACTGACTAAGCAAGTAGGAGTACGAGTACTAGTATTGATAAGAATCTGGTGATTTGATACAAATCACTAGTCAAAAAAATAAAATAAAATTTATATATATATATATATATATATATATATATATATATATATATATATATATATACACATATACATACATATATATAAAATCACTAGGAATTGTAACATTAGTCATAAAGTTATAACTGGGGCTGTTCTGTAAGAGTGGACATGAGACTAAATGAGGTATGCATGGACCAGAGCTGGGGTAGGAGCCAGATCACCAACCCGACTAGTGTCCAAACTGGAGCCTGAACCGTAGCCCAAACTGGACTGGTGCCCAGACTATAAATAGCAAGCGTGTTTGATATATAGACTAAAATACTGTCGGTGTGTAAAGTTATTTGGCTAAAAATGTCTGCCACACAGAGCTGTGGCTAATCTGCTTTTAAAAGTTCCACCCTGTTAGGTTTATATATCGAACAGGGTGAAAATGACAAAATGTAAAAAAAATGTAGAAGCTTAAGCTCGATAAAAAAAAAATCCTTAAAGGTGTCATTCCATTGTTATGTCATTAATATCGCTGTGTTCTCCATTGTTATTGAATACAGTGTTGGTTGGTTCTATTTAATAACAACCTCAGGGTTGCTTTGTTTCCAGCTGTTTTTTTCACAGTAGAAAAATGACTTGAGGTCGAACAGCAGAGTTTATCGGTACTTCCTCATACATGTTCATGACGTGGTTATGAGGCATCTCTGATTGGCTAAGAATGTGTGAAGGAACACTACCTCCTCCCCTCTCACTCTGTGTGTGTTTACCTTTACCAGAGTAGCATCCAGCTAGGTTTCGCGCCATTGCTTGTTCTGAAAATGTGCAGGGAAAAAAACGAGGCTTTATTTCCACAGAGAGCACATGAACTAGTTTGATCCGCCATTTTTTTCAAGTTTGTGCAGCAGCTACTGTGGCGCCGTCTTCTCTTGTAGATGCTAATGCTAACGCTACTTCAGATTTGCTGCAATGGAGGACGGGTTTAACCCCACGTGGGTGACGCTAAAGTCCATCTGACATCAGACGGACCGGCTATTTCTGGGTCCCTCATTCCTGTTGTTGTTTTCTGTGAATGCGGTATGCAGCCAGTGGAGGTGACAACACTGTCAAAGGCAGCATGTGTCGGTAAGTCAGGGTGACACATCAGATTCGAAAAGGAGCGTGGACAAGTGGTTTTCAGAGAAATGACACCTTTAAGGTTAGAAATAGGATTAAGGTTAGATGTCATTTACCTGACATCATGTATAAATGTAAAAACATGAAAAAAAATGTTTTTTTAAAACTAAAGTTAAGAATAATAAAAAGTCATGTCACACAAAACATAGACGCACTGCAGAAATGAAATATCTAGAGCATCTAGTGGCCTAACGTACTTTAAAACCAGGGGTAAGGTTTTGGTATGCTCGTTGACTTGTGTTTTCCACCTAAATCAGCCTTTTTTCTGTAGCACATGGGTTCTAAATCCTTTTCTATCTATGGGATCGTCCACGCTCCCACTTTCAGCTGCCAGTAGAACTGCAACCAAAGAAGACAGAGCAATAATTCTGTTTGCATATAAAACTGGAGGAGGCACGGTTACATATCACACATTCACCATGTCCTAGAGCGCTATTTCCTCCCACTAATGGCTTTGCACATATTCAGCAAAAAGCACACACAATGAAAACATTATAACCCAGACCGCAGGTGGTTTATAGATCTGATCGGTTCAAAGAACTTAGAATGTTGGAATGTTCACAATAATGTCATGAGCATCAACTATCCAGTGGTTTTAATGTACATCATTACCTGAAACAACAAGACGTGGTGTACATTTACTTTTAATTTGAAAGGTTTTGTACATCTTTTTATATTCATAATTCTGAAGAATAAAGCTATGCCATTTGTGTTTTAACCTTTGACACATACTGGTCACTACAGTGGACAGTTATTCTACAGTTGTTCTCTTGTATATTCATGGGTTTTGTTGTTTTAGTTCCATATCAGTCAGTTCATATCATTACTGTAACTGGTCTGTTCTTAATACCAATAATAATAATAATAATAATAATAATAATAATAATAATAATAGTAATAATAATAATAATAAATGTGTTCACCTGTAAATCAATTGCTTGTTAATAGAATGGAATTAACAGTTAATTAACAGTTAAAATGTTTTATTTCATACTGTTCTGATATTGCATTTTAAATACACATTTTTTTTTTGCTTCAAAGCTTAAACACATGTTTTCCGGCTGAGTGGACATTTTTGGAACTCCATAAAAATAGGTTCATTAAAATTATTTCAATCACATTTCTTTTTTTCATGCCTAAAGAGGAATAAAAACACTTAAGAAAAAAGTCTTGACTACAGTTCTCATAATTCATGCATCAAAGGGAACATGTTTAAATCAGGAGTTTTTAAAGTGTAAGACAGTGGAGGCATGACATGAGAAAAAACAAACCTGAACAAGCAGTACCAGGTACAACTAACTCCGCCTCCACAAAAATTTTAGATCTGAATGGAAATCTCCTCAAAATGTGAGACGAAGGGTTTGACCTTTTAAGGTCATTCCAGGTCAAAGGTCATGATGACATTTTGGAGCCTACATGTAGTTTCCTATCTGTCAACAGTAGTAACTGAGTACTTACCACCACTTTGTTTGGAGTTATGACAATTTAAAAACTTCATGTTGACCTTTCAAGGTAACTCAAGGTGAAAGGTCATCATATAATTTTTAAGCCCATTCTGTCAATAATATTAATAATTAATAATATAAGTTTCTATCGCTATTTGTTTTTCTGTTATAGTCTATTTTAGTTTGTTCGCTCTTGGGTCGATAATTGGTCAAAATATATACTCTTTTTATTTGCTCTCACTGTTGATGTGCAATTGACATCAGAGCCTTGAAGGACAAATTGAATACTCTGGGTCAAAGTTCAAGGTCACGATAAAGGTCAAAATCTAATTTTGCATATAACTTTTGAACTATTCATCTTCCAGACTTCTAATGACTTTGTGTCGACCCCAGAGGTCAGGAGTCACTGGGTCAATATCGAACAAACTAAAATGGACTATAACAGAAAATTGAGTGGCAATAGAGACTTAGTTACTATTGTTGACAGATAGGAAACTACATGTAGGGTCCAAAATGACACTATGACCTTTGAATACTATGACATTTGTGTGAGGTTATCCAGAATACATCACATTAAAGTTTGGTGAATGTAGGTCAAAGTTCAAGGTCACAGTCACCAAAAATGTGTTTTCACCTTGATAACAGATAGGGCAAATCAGGTCAAATGTTTGTGAGGGGGCGGGGTTTGTTGTGCCTGCCACCACTTGTTTTGGTAAAATATTTTTTAAAATCCAAACGTGTGCAGAGTGGAGCCTTTTCGTCCTTTATACGAGAACACTCCACTCTTGTACAAACACAGAAAATCTTTCTGAATAAGCCCTTTTACTATGGCTGTGCAGTTGCCATAACAGTGTTGATTTGGTGTCATTTGTACTTTTCAGGCTCTCAGCAGTCTGGGCTTTTACGACGCACAGCGGTGAACCACGAACGGGAATGTGAGATAATAACCACAACAGCACCTCTGTGTTTACCGCCTGACACAAAATCGATGAGTGCTGACTTATGTGGAAATCAGTACGGAGCGTTCCCGCCGTCTGACCTTGCATCTCTCTCTCTCTCTCTCTCTCTCTCTAGGTGATGCTTCTGAATAGAGATGCCCAATATATTGTTTGAGCATTTACATTACAATGTACATGTGCGCAATAGTCACATCGCATGTCCTGCAATTATTTTTATTTTATTGTTTATTCATTATTTATTTATTTGTATATATTTTTTATTCATTCATTTGATTTTGTTCTTTTATTTTTTATTCATTTGTATTTTTTACCAACACTGTTATATATACTCTTGAGTATTTTTTCATATCGCAATGTATTTATATATGTGTGTGTGTGTGTATATATCGCAGGGTTAAATAAATGTAATGTCAGTTCATTTCTAATATCGTGCAGCTCTACTGAGCATGTGCACTTGACAAACTCATTTAGCTCATTTGCCGAAGCGCTTGTGTTTGTTTTTAGTGGCCTTTCTGTACTCTAAGCTCTGCCCAGATCTGGTTGCCACAGTGACACGTGTAGAGCCACAGCTTGCAGTTCCAACGCTGATCCTGACCTTTGACCTCTGTGTGGGATCTGGCCTTATTCATGCAAAGGGGGGGAAAATATAGAGCTGAATCTTTCATAAATCTGCCTCTCCATGTCAGGCTGTTTTTCAATCTAATCCACTTTATTTCAATAGCACATTTAAACAACCAGAATATTTCCAAAGTGCTGTACAGAATAAATACAGAAAAGTACAACAGAACTCTAAATAAAACAATAAAATCAAATGGTTGAAAGTAATAAAATCAATAAAAGTCAATAAATAACACAGAGGACCACACAACAGTTTTCAGTTTCTCCTTGGCTTTTGAAAACATGTGAGATGTTGATGAAGATATATATTTTTTATTATTATTATTTTATTGTTTTTATTTGGTTCAACAACTTTACACAAAACCTCGTGGGCCAATTTCCATTAAAGTTTCAGGAAAGGTGCAGGGTCCAGAATAGAGACCTTTTCATTTCTGTATACTTGCATATATATATATATATATATATATATATATATATAAATATAAATGAAATAAAAAATAATTGCAGGACCTCTGATTTGACTATAGCACACATATATTGCGATGTTGACACTCAAACAACATATTGTGCAGCTCTAACATAATATGCATTTGATAAAAACTAGAATTGTCTGAGAATAAAATGGGAGCACACACAAGGTTTTCTGTTAGCAGCGTAACTCCCTCAGACCTGCTGAGTAAGTCCTTGTTCAGGGTATCTCCATTCAAACATGTTTTTCTCTGTTGAGAATCCATGTTGCTTTTTAGATGCGATCAGACAGACCTTTATTGATCCTTTAGGCAGAACCCTCAAGAAACTGAGTCTCCAACAGCAGCACAACAACCAAAAAAAAAAGAATATTATAAGAAAAGGGTAACTGAAAAAAGTGTAGTGAACAAACAGACAAACACACTTGGGGAAATACAAACAATAAATAACTGAGTAAGAAGGAGAAGAAAAAGAAGAGGAAGGAGAACAAGAAGAAGAGGAAGAAAGAAGTAATTATGTTATAATATTTGCACACTATATATATATATATACTTAGGGGCATTAAAAACACGTGGTCCAAACATGTGGTATCACTTCCACAAAATGATTTGCTCAGGTGCCTATGTGTTGCTCAGATTAGGGCTGGACAGTATATCAAAAAATATTATCGCAGTAATGGACTATGCATTCATTATATTGCAAAGATGTACAATCATTTATTTTCTCTGCTAATATGCTAAGATAGAAAAAATATACAAAACATACTAAAAATTTGGCCTGGCTTGGAGGTTTTCTGACTTTTTAGGTGTGTTCCTGAAGTTTAATTGTAATGAAACAGCACATCACTTAATGTTCATTTGGAAATATAACAGTGATTTATCTGTTAATAGCAATATCCTTGTTTAAATTAATACCTCAGTTACCCCATACCCCTTGATAACGGACATAGGTAGTCCTTTTGTGTTGTGCGCTTGCAAACTGTATAGTAAAATCTTACATCTACTACTTACTGTCTACTTAGATTGTCACACTGTATTGGACAAAACAACAAAACCTGGAAAATTTAAACTAAAATTTTTCACAAAATAAACAAAAAATACACTAAACCACAAAAAACATGCAGAGAAAAAAAAGCATGTTAAAATCCACACATACCAAAAGATGAACACAAGTTCATACTGACTATGAGTTACATAATTGCATAATTTCATTCTGTGCATACAGTTACAGGAACCAAGAAACAAAAAATATGTCTGTCTGTTTGTCTATCTGTCTAAATTCAATGTGAAAAATTCAACAAAAAAGGGGGAAATATAAAATACAAAAGGGAAAAAAGAAAATAAGAAAAACAAGTGAATTTTATCACTTTTTTTGCTACCCTGTAATTTTTTTATGTAATTTTTATTTGCATTGTCTTTTTACGAATAAATCAAATCAAAAATCAAAAAAAGGACAACAATAATTAAATAATACCATTAATACTACTACTACTACTACTACTACTACTAATAATAATAATAATAATACTAATAATAATAATAATAATAATAATAATAATAATAATAATAATAATAATAATAATAATAATAATAATAATAATAATAATAATAATAATAATAATAATAATAATAATAATAATAATAATAATAAGCAATAAAAGCAATAATAAATATAAATTAACAATGTCCACAAACAAAATGTCACACACTTGAGTCTACATTGCATGATTTCAAACGCACACTCCCACTGGTGGACTTCCACTAAGCACCACGGTGCACCACTAAGGTACATGGATGCATGATCCGATCTGTCTGGGAGGGGTTGGTCAAACTGAAATTTCGTTTTTATGATATGCAAAATTACAAATAAAGCTTCTTGAATCTTGATCCACTCCCACTGGTGGACTCCCACTCCCACTGGTGGACTCCCACTCCCACTGGTGGACTCCCACTCCCACTGGTGGACTTCCACACCAGCTGTGCTTTTATCACCAATAGTCAGAGGAGCTACATATGAAGCCACCATGGCTGCCAAAGCTGCTCGTCCTAACGTTTGCTCCATGTTTGGACAGTAAATGTCAGCGGCGGCCCTGCAAACAGGGCGGTTCCAAGGCTGTCCCTGCTGTAAATGTCAGAAGAAATGCTGCAGAAAAGATCACTGTGCCCCCAATTCTACCTGTAAAGTCATTACGGGGCAGTTTTTAAGAGGCAGAGAATTTGAAGGACGAAAAGTTTCAACTGCAAACAAACCTTCAATGACAGATGCTGGCAAGAATCAAAGTGTTCGCCCTGTTTACATTATTTTTTGCTTCCTGTTTAATTCAGAATAAAAGTTAACATCACCCCCCCCCTCTCAAAAAAAGGGGGAGAGGGGTACTGTTTTTGAGTCGGTTTGTCTGTTTGCAGCAGCTTTACAAAAAAACTACTCGATTAATTTCTATGACATTTTCAGGAAAGGTGTGAGGTAGTCCAGAATAGATCCGATTAAATCTTAGTGAATGTAGGTCAAAGGTCACAAAAATGTGTTTTACTCTGATAAGAGATAGGGCAAATCAGGTCACGTGTGTGCAAGTGGAGGGTGGGGGGGGTTGATGTGCCACTTGTTCCTCTTTCAGATGAACCATGTAAACATCGAATTCCATTTCAAAATCATAATTCCGAATTAAACTTAACTCTGAATAAAGTCACTGGTTTATTACAATCTTAATTCTGAATGGAATAATTCCTCTGCCATGTAAAGAGTTAATTCTGCTTTAACATTATTCCTGTCCTTCTGCACAAGCTCCATGACGCACATATTTCGCACTGCTGGCATTAGTTTGTTGATTCCTATGGTTGATGCAGTCGAGCTGTTGCTTCATAATTACTACAAAAATTAATCGCATGTATTTATGGGGTCGTGGCTCAGTGTGTAGAGCAGGTCGTCCAATAACCAAAGGGTTGTCAGTTGTGTATGAATGTTTGGTGGTGGGATGGGCAGTAGGCTTGTGTCAGTCTGCCCCAGGACAACTGTGGATACATATGTAGTTTACCACCACCAGAGGGAGCATGTGAGAGTGAATGAATAATCTACTGTGTGCTATTAATATTATTATTATTATTATTATTATTATTATTATTATTATTATTGTCATGAGCATTAGCCAGATTCCCTCAGTAAAAGATGAAGGACCTCCTCCTCTGTCCTCTCTCCTCCACTTGTCTCTCTCTCCTCTGTCCTCTCTCCTCCTCTTGTCTCTCTCCTCTGTCCTCTCTCCTCCTCTTGTCTGTCTCCTCTGTCCTCTCTCTCTCCTCTTGTCTCTCTCTCCTCTGTCCTCTCTCTCTCCTCTTGTCTCTCTCTCCTCTTGTCTCTCTCCTCCACTTGTCTCTCTCTCCTCTTGTCTCTCTCTCCTCTTGTCTCTCTCTCCTCTTGTCTCTCTCCTCCTCTTGTCTCTCTCTGTTCTGCTGATCCCTCATCCTTCTCACTTCTACTACCACAGACGTCCTTCTGCTGCCGATCCCCATTTGTTATGCATGAAATCTTTTAATGGAGCTAACCAATGGGGACATAATGGAGCGTCCAGATGGACGTCCGTCTAATCCCTCACTATTTCATATATGTTTAAAATAGAAACAAAAGCACTACAGTCTGAGGGATTTCAACTCTCCTCTTTATCAAACTGGCCTGGAAAATTAGCTCAATAATTAGCTTAATATGCTTTTTAGCATTACTAATGCTGATCTATGTTGTGCATGAAGGGGTGGGTGATAAGACCAGAACTGTGATCAGGATACAAGTTCTTATTGGAGATTGGGTTTCTTTTGTTTGTTTTAATAAAGAAGTGTTAATTATTAGTGATTAACTGACTTTTTGGGGCTGATACCGGTGGGGGTTTGGTTAGATTTTTTGTTTGTTTGTTTGTTTTTTTTTACATCAGCCTTAGCCAATGGCCAACACAGATGTATTTTATTTTATTTATTTATTAATATTTTTTATATTATTTTTGTAAAAAAAATTTGAGGGGGAAAAAGATGTGTTTACACCCTCTACCCAATGTCTACTTTACCTACAAGTGATGATTACAAACTTGGTCCTCATGAGACATGGAAACCAGTGTGTGTGCTTGTATTCCTATCTTTATGAGGACATTATTATGTTTACACAGTCACTCCATGGGGACCTCTGACACTATGGGGACCAAAATTCAGGTCCCAAAAAGGAATCATTGAATTGAATCATTATTTTTAATTTGATTTATTTAATTTGGTTTTGACACTTTAAAAAAAATGTCATTTAAGTTTTTTAATTTAAATTGTATTTGCAATTATATTTACAATTTATATATATATATAAAATTCTTTTTTTTCTCCATTTTTTTTCATTATTTATTTCTTTATTTTAAGACATTTATGTTTACTACCCAATGCCCTACTTTACCTCTAAGTGATGAGTACAAACTTGGTCTCCATGAGACATGGAAATGAGTATATGTGTGTGTGTGTGTGTGTGTGTGTGTGTGTGTGTGTGTGTGTGTGTGTGTGTGTGTTCATTATTACCCAGTTGTGGTTGTAGATATGATTGGTTTCCTCAATATTTGACTCACTAAAATACCAACACTTCTTGACTGTAAAACACAACGTTTAACCATAAAATCTACTCATGGGATCTGCAGGGAAAGTTTTCAGAACAGGAAATGAAAAATCTTAAAATTAGTTTTGAAAAAAAGTGATGTAATTGTTGCATTCATCATTCATTTGGCCTCATGAGGGCTTTTCCAGAGCACGACAGAGCCTTTTGAGCGTTAGCTATGACAGGGTTAGCCTCAAATCTACATGAAGATAAAACCACAGCAACTGACCTGCGGGGCTGCGATGTTCAGCGCCGTGTTGGCCAGTTCAAACCTCTCCTGGGATTTCTCTCTGGCCAGACGAGCCGCCTCCTTCACCTCCTTGAACTGCTCTGCAAACTGAAGAAAAAAACAGCATTCATACTGCATGACAACCTGCAAAAACAACACCATATCTACACTCTGCTGAATCATTTAACACTGGTACATTTAAACATTTATAACATCCCAAATATGGAAAAAGGAGGTTGACTTATGATGACACAAAGAAAATAATATGTCTATATGGAGTATTCCTATCACCAATTATCCAGTGTTTTGAAAAAAATTCTGTCAAAGATGCAAATGTATTGGATTGTGAAGAGATTAACTTAATAAGATTTACAGCACAGTAAAGTATCTGGAGTTTCCTTGTCATAAATCCGACTTCTGGGTGGAATTTCATCTTAAATATGGCTTCAACTTCAGTATCATGGGAACAACAAACCACTGCTGCTTTGGTTTGTGTCAGAGGGACTAGATATGATCAACACCGTCACATGAAGGGAGTTGTTTTAGTTACTTTTCCTAAACCTGGAAGGGATTCAGAGAAATGCCGAAATTGGAAACAAGCTGGCAAACTAGAGGGATTTACAGTTAAAATGTGACCAAAGAACCTGCATGTGTTCTGTGTGTTTGGATGAAAGGAACAAATACCAGCTACTGGAACATCTGTGCCGGTTTGGTTATGTTTATTAGCCTTTGTTTATGTTTATTAGCCCTTGTTCATGTTTATTAGCCTTTGTTTATGTTTATTAGCCTTTGTTCATGTTTATTAGCCTTTGTTCATGTGTATGTGTATTAACCTTTTTTATGTTTATTAACCTTTGTTCATGTTTATTAGCCCTTGTTCATGTGTATTAGCCTTTGTTCATGTTTATTAGCCTTTGTTTATGTTTATTAGCCCTTGTTCATGTGTATTAGCCTTTGTTCATGTTTATTAGCCTTTGTTCATGTTTATTAGCCTTTGTTCATGTTTATTAGCCTTTGTTCATGTGTATGTGTATTAACTTT